>JBCFXI010000959.1:0-88704 GCA_038496175.1 Ampulex compressa
ACTTGAAAGTGTTAGACAATAGTTTTACCATTAAACGTGCCCAGATATGAAAATCTCGGAGAAATATCGGTTCCAACGATTGAACAAACCTACGCCCTCCTTATCACTTACGATAACTAACCAGATTTCTTATCAAACTCCTACTCCTTTCGCGCGACTACTCCGTAATATCGACTCCCGATTACCGAAGGGATTTCAAATCACAAACGCAGAGTCGTCTCCTTCGCCTCATTAGATCTATTTTGCCCTCGCGCACAAACCTGAAGCCCGCGTCGCGATCCTCGCCCAGACTTCGCTCGCTTCCAGCCTTTCAAACGGCGCCCCGACGTTATGGCAGAAGCTCGAGGAAAATTTCCAGTCGCCCGTCGTAGAGGCCTTTATGCTCTCTCCACGCGCGCCGAGCCAAAATCAAACTGAATCGTTCTAACGGCCCCTCGAGGGCAGACAATACGATCGTCCTCCTTTCCCCGCCGCTTCCTTTTTTTTTCCGCTGGATATCGAGAGATCTGTGCAAATAGAATCCAATCAATTACCCAGCAGGGGGCAGAGGCGGCCAGGGGGGTAGATCGGCACATATTTGAACGTGCACCCGAAGTGATCAAGATAATTCGTTTAGCGTGATTGTTGGGCAAACAGCATCGACACGAACCGAGATGCCGGCACGAATGCCCGCGAATAATGAAGAAGGCCCCCGAGGATCCTTGCGCGGGGCTCGGCTACACTTTTGATTGTATCCTCGGGGTAGCGCGAGCGACCTCCTCCCAAAGGCACGGAGAGAAACTGCGGGATTTTCTCGCGAGAGAGATCGTGCACCGTCCAAATTTGCCTCCTCGACTTAACGCGGCTACCGCGATTTTTAATCTCCGCATGTTGTCTAGGCCTACGCCGATGGCTGTTTTGCTTGAAGTGGTAGGAATGCTTTTAACGAATGGACGTAGAGATTGAGAGATTAATTAAGGTGTCGGGTATAACGGTTATGAATTTGGGAAGCTTAAGAATTGGTCATGATTTTCTTGATAGGCGATCTCTTGCTTCGATGAAAGTATCGAGTGTTGAGATCGAATTTCAGGTTTACGTGAAGCTGTTTTATATTAATGTACGATTACTCTTGATGTATGGAACTGTTTTATATTAATGTAGACATGCTTGAAAAAGAGGGTAGATGAAAGAGGAGAATTGATTGGATCCATTTAGGTATTTATATACCGCGAGGGAATGATGGAGGATCTGAAAGAACCGCGAACTAGGAAAAGTCAACATTTATGTACATAATTATCTATATATGATTGATTTCGATTGTTTTTTATAATTTCAATGTTGGTCGAGATAAAAGAATTCCAGTTGAAAGCGCGGAATATGTTTAAATTGGATTACGAAAATACAGGGAGACCGCGAATCGAGCTTTAAGTTTCCAAGCTCGGTAAATAAAAAAATCAATTCTTGCGCAATGTTGGTTGCACAAGAAGGACATGATCGCCGTGGAAGTAATTTGTTCCCTTCGAATAACGAAGAAACGTTCGTTAATGAGGTCGACCGCCGATCGGCGGAATTATTCCCATCAAGAGTCACGGTTCTCGATTTGTCGGAAGGACGTTTTCAGAGCCAATCATCCGATATTTTTACTTCTTTTTGCCGGACCTCCCGCATGTATTACGCCCTTAATTTACGTGCATTCATCGGCGACGATCATTTTTATTCGAATTCTCCATGGGATGCCACACGACCTTCCGTAATCGGCTGCTGGTGGAGCGTGAGTTCTAATCGTCTCATTATATCGGTTTATGGAATGACCAGGAGAATTCCATTGGCGTACGCACATTTTTACGATTCACGTTCCTTGACACGGACAAGGAAACGTGGCATCTTGATTTAGACAAACTTAAGAACACGACGACGTTAAAGAACTAACATTAAATACGAAGTAGTTCAAAGAGGTGCAAGAAGAATATCTAACGTTACGTATATAATTTATCGGATCATCGATGGAAAAACTTAATGTACAGTTATACGGAAGAGACAATCGTGATCGTTTAAATAATCTCGTTGGAGCACAAAAATAAATCAACTCCAGAAGGTGCGATCAGCCAATAATACAATGTCTTGATAAGTATAATAAATAAAGGTAAATAGTCTCGAAAAGGAAAAGCGGATCCACTAAGGTGCCACCAGATTTAAGCCATCATACACGAAGCCTGCGCATCATCGAATCGTAGTTATGATTTATATTGGGACATCAAGAATTCCGGGGCTCGACGCGCCACGAGTCCTTTCCGCTCGCGAAAGATCGATTTTCGAGCGGTCAAACACGGCTTACACTCGTTAGCACGTTCTCGCACTCGATGCGTTGCGTGTTTACCAAATTCCTTTTTTTGCCAGAGGGCTTAACGAGTTTTTCGAAAACATCGGATAACCCGCGCTTCGTCCTCGCGGCGAATCCCTGTTTATTATTTTTCGATCGACTAAACGATCGAGAAACTAATTAACGTTGAGGAGAAGTAGCCGGCGCTCTTGAAAATCTCCTCCCTTGAAATGCATCGCCTCTGGCGAAACGAGAGTGCGGCGGGCAGGTAGCGTTAAGCGGATGAAATTTTCATAGGTTAATCTGTTTTTCGCTGATCTTAGCGCTTGTTTATAATGTATAGTCGTTTAATAAGATTCGTTTGATTCCAATACCTCAAAGGTTTATTACGGCGACTCTGGAATTCCCTCAGGAATTCCTGGGGAATCTTTTGATCCCTTACTAGGTTTTCTCGGTTGCGCAAGGTACGCTACAGTATTCCGTTTTACCCTGTTCGCGTTTATTAATCTTTGAGAGGAGAATTTTATCTCGTCGAATGCCTTGTTCAAAGGCATAGCTTCTCATTGGCTCCGACCATAATATGGAAAGACACAAACACGCGGATGATGTCCGTCCGTTAATTCATTCCTATCTTGTAATACTTTTACGAGGTTTCTACCTTTATAGGATTTTCATCCTGCGATCCGAAAGTTTTCTGATAGATTCTCCAAGACTCTTGATCTCTCGATAAGCTTTCACGATTGCTCGACCATTTCTAGTATAAAATACCTTTATTATTGCTTTTGGCTATTTAGATTTAGCTCATCATTTACTTTAAACGATATATCCTCGATTATAGAAATTTAATAGTAGTTTTTTCTTAATCAAGCTCGAATTAAACTCAGCACTTGAAATTCTCTTCGCCACTATCGACGAGCTTCTTTTATACAGGACGGAGTTCCGAAATTTTGATAGACCCGTGTTTCCTCGAATACCTCGTGTTACGTGACGAAGGTGCTTATGATACATAAATAAATGTGTAAATATATAATCGCGAGGGACCACCAGTGGAGACAACGGTACCTGGTGGCTTTTTGGCGCCTCGCTCGATCACGAATATTCGATAAAAACGACATAACGAGGGTCGGGAACGAATCGATCCGGGCGTAATGGCAAAGTCAACGACGGTACCCGCCACGTAAATACTCCCGATCGATCACTCGGCTGTCAGAATGTAGGTTCGAATGCGTCGATAAGAAATACCGATAACGTATTAGCCTCGACAGGTTGCAAGGCCCTTCTTCGGACCGTCCTGGACTTCTGTTTCCTCGCGTGGCTTGTGCTGCGCGTTAAAAAACTATTTGCGCTGCTGAAGGAATCAATGTTTAACTACGAGCTAATAAATAATCGTCAGGGATCTAAACGGAGGCGATGGATTTGATCGATGGTTTATTTGTTAGAAGGACGATTGAGTTTATATATACGTTAAACAATTGGTCTTTGCGAGCAAGAAATGTTTTTAGTGAGTACGATAGGAAAATGGAGATGACGCGGGAACCGTTTTCAATGCGTGATCAGGCTCTTATGAAACTTTCATGGACCTCGATTCTTCTCCATATCTCATGTTCCTTATTTAGCAGTGGAACCACCAGCCATTTCTCAGACGTATCTAAGTGTAAGATAAATATGTATCAAAGGGCATGGGAGCGAGAAGGAACGGTGGACGAATCTATGAATTCGTTTATATACCCCAACAAGGCGGTGAAACTTTCTCAAAAATACGTCGATACAAATTTAGGAAATTCCTATAAGAAATTGCGAATGGATTTTCATCCTAATTACATACATCAGAGTGTGTAAACGCGCGATCGCGATGAGGAAGACCTACAAACGTATCAGAATCGATACACGATCAACCCTTTTCTTCCAAAACACACGATCGAACATTCATAAACTTCTGTCTTATCCACATATTTGCTTATTTATCCAAGCATATTCACGAAGAAATTGGTATTATTATCGCGAGAAAGAAATCGATATTATTATTACACGAAGTCATCGATATTATTATCGCGAATGATGAACATTGCTCGAACCAACGAGAAACCGTCGTGGCCAATATTACTCGTCGAAATAAATGCGCGAAGAAATAACCGTGAGCGATCAGCGACATTGGCAGCCCGATGGCGTTTCCGCGAGCTGCTGGATCACGAATATTCGGCAAAACCAACGTAACTACGGCGTGGAATCGATCTAGGCGTAATGGCAAAGTCAACAGCGTCAGCCGGCATGTAAATACGGCCGATCGATCACCCGGCTGTCAGAATGTACGTTCGAATGCGCCGATAAGGAACGCGGATAACGTATCAGCACTGACGGCGCGCGCGACCTTGCTGCTTCAACGCGACGTCATCCCTCCGTCGATCCGATTCATCCACCTCCGATCGCAGCCGCCAACCCCTGCGGCTCACGCCCACCGCCCACTGTTTAGCCCTTAATTGCACACCGCTGCATATCTGCTACGTCGTAGAAAATTAACCCTGGCGAGTCACTATTAGATTTTCTGCAGGTTAAACTATAGCCCTTAGGAAAATTAGAGGACGTTTGAAAATGAATGTAAAGCGATTAATTGGAGCTGTCGATCATTCTAGCTCACGGCCTCCGCTTATCGATTAGTACTTAATTGCACACTGCTGCATATTTGTTGCATTGTATAAAATTAACCCTGGTGAGTCACTATTAGATTTTCTGCAGGGGAAACTATAGCCCTTAGGAAAATTAGAGGACGTTTGAAAGTGAATATAAAGCGATTAATTGGAGCTGTCGATCATTCTAGCTCACGCCCTTCGTTTATCGTTTAATCCTTAATTGCACACTGCTGCATATTTGTTGCATCGTATAAATTTAACCCTGGAGAGTCACTATTAGATTTTCTGCAGGTTAAACTACAGCCCTTAGGAAAATTAGAGGACGTTTGAAAGTGAATATAAAGCGATTAATTGGAGCTGTCGATCATTCTAGCTCACGGCCTCCGCTTATCGATTAGTACTTAATTGCACACTGCTGCATATTTGTTGCATCGTATAAATTTAACCCTGGAGAGTCACTATTAGATTTTGCGCGAACTAAACTGTAACGCTTAGGAAAATTAGGGGGTATTTGAAAATGAATATAAAGCGATTAATTGGAGCTGCTAATCATTCTAGCTCGCGCCCCCCGCTTACCGTCTAACCCTTAATCGCAGACGGCTGCATATCTGCCACATCGTATAAAATTTAGTTTGGAGAGTCGCTATTAGATTTTGCGCGAGTTAAGCTATGCCGCTTACGAAAATTAGGGGATATTTGAAAGCGAATACGAAGCGATTAATCGTAACTGCCAGCCATTCCGGCCCACGGCCTCCGTCTACTGTTTAGCTTTCGATTGCACACCGCTGCATATCTGCTACATCGTATAAAATTAACTCTGGAGAGTCACTATTAGATTTTGCGCGAACTAAACTATATCGCTCACGAGGATTCGCGGATATTTGATACTAAATACGAAGCGATAGAAGAAGGAAGGGTTCGTAACAACGCATAATTGTCACGTATCACGTCAAAGAAGGGTTTGATTATTTTTATTAAACAAGAACATCGGAAAAATAAAGAATTGAAAGTAAGTAAATCGATTATGATAATGGGATGGGAAGTATGTTATTATGATCGAGTAGCAAGCGAGGTGTCGTTGAAGATGAACGGAAGCGCGTCAAACTGGTCGCGAGTGTCATCGTATATCCGCAACATGGATTAAAGCAATTATTACCGCGACAAAGAATCTTCCGACATTTTTTTAATTACTCTCCCCGCGCACCACACCGGCCCACGGGAAGGAACGTAATTTCAAACAATGAAAATAAAAAATCGTGCAATTAAGGGTTAATTTAATAATTTCGAGGGCTAGCCATTACGTCCAATTAACGGGTCAAAGCGGTTGCGTTAATTGGACGTGGATACAATCCCGGGGAATCGTTAAATTTTTAACGAGATCCGATTAACGAGACGTCAGAGTGGCGTCGTTAATTGGATATAATTGAATCGGGAATGATCGCCGCGAGGACGCGACGCCTTTTTCTTCCTGCGTCGACGACCGCCACCGCCGGTTACGCTCTTTTTCTCCCGATCGCGGGGGCCGCTTTAACGCGCGAGGGAAATTAATAAACACGGTGCACCGTGTCGAGTCGCGGATGTAAACCGTTGGATATTCCTTTTGCCTCGGCCCATGGCTCGATCGCGCGGTTCATCGAGCTGCGAGCGATCGACGCGATGCTCATTAACCTTCGACGAACGAAATTTACAGGTTGGGCAGGATCTCATCGAGGATCGGTGTTTTGTTGCGGAATAGAGTTTGGTAAACTAGTGCGCCACGATTGAAAGAGTAGTTTATTTTATGGACATTTTTCTTCGTCTTACGGGCGATATTTGTTATGGCGCATATTTTGTAATTTATAATTGCATTGCAAGAACGTTGATTAAAATTGTATTTGGCAAACAAAGCCTGCTTGATCGCTGAGCACTGTGTTTAGGGCTATCGAATATTTCCGGACTAAATTTCGGTAAACTCGAGCGCCGAGGTATTTTAGTGACAAACTTTTTTTTTTGTTTTACTCTCGATTACTTTGGAGAACTTTGTAATCGATTATCACATAGTGAAAACGCTCGTTGACCTTCGGGTAATTAAGGTTGCTCGCTGGAAGGACTTTGTGGACTAAACTTTGGCAAGCTCGCATACTCGGCTATTTGAGGACACTTTATTGGAAAAATGTTTTTTTTTCACTAACTTGTAATTTCATTTTCCAATGACTCCGTTAATTGTATTATCGACCAAACGCAACAGACTTTATCGGCATCGATGCATTATCGATTATTTGAAATATTTTTGTAACGAATTTTATTCTAATATACTTTAATTTTTATATTAGCACAGTAATTTTATTACAATAAACGCATTGGTTTTAAAAAACTTTCAGCCTACCATAAAAAATCATCGCGAGAATCAAGTCTCGTTGCAAAAGCACCGTATAACTTAGCCGAAAAACTCTTACAGGCTTTCCACGAGATGAGACACGAGATATTGTCGAAATGCGTCGCATTTCACGCGACAGTCGTCGCGGTCGAGGGCAAAGGTGGTCCGTTAACGTGTTCGACGATCGTTAGCATAAAGTTCGACGAGCCTTTTGTCCAAAACTCTGGTCAACTTTGGGCCGAATAAATGATCAGGGGCATTCCATGTGTCCGAAATCAGGACGGTCTTATCCGAGCGGCGAACTCGATCGTTAAACTGAGCATGTAAATAGGCATGATCGATCATCGAGCAGTCAGAATGCGCGTTTTGGCGTGTTGATTGCCGATAGGGATAATTTATTGGCCATAATCGTTGGCCAGCGGCATAATCGCACAGGCCCCCCGTCGTTAACTTTATTAGCATGGAATGGAATAGTAACGACGGTTTTTTTCTTCGTTAAATAAACCGAAAGAGGGTTAACCAGCACTTTTGCGAAAAAAATTTCTTTCTGCCCCGTGACAAAAAGATTGTCACCTGCCAGAAGCTGTGAACTTTCTTCCTTTCTTCTCTTCTCCCTTCGTTTCTTTACCATTTATCCCATTATGAGCTTTATTCATTTCTGCCGTGTTTAAGATGAAGACGCAGACTGCTATTAATAAATAAGTTAAAAGATATAACGGTTTTCCGATACTATTACCCGGACTTTAACTGCTGGCGATTTTACTTATATTTCCGAGATTGTCTTGGTAAACAATGGATCATCGAATGGAAGATCAAATTCTATTTCTCTTACTCAAAAAATTCTTCATTTAACATAACTATAAAATTAATACAACCAATAACTATAACTTATTACAAAGCAACTTACGATTTGATTAGTATTTTATGAACGAGAGAAATCAATTCCTATATCGACACGAATTTAATTTCTGATTTGTGAGACACCAACGTCTTATTTCTGAGTTTGACGTATGCACTTTGGTCTAATGTCCGTCGATTATCTTCTCTTTTACCTTTTTGCATAGGCACGCGGATAAGGATAGTATTAACACCGCGGTTGGCTGGATTTCTGTGGGAGTGCGAGAAGCTGAAAAAGATAAGCGAATAAAGCCGCCGCCGAAGAAGATAAATGTCGGCGATCGAGGCGCGGCTCGCAGACGGCAAAGCTCTTCGACAAGGGCGGGATAACTCTTCAAAATAAAATATCCTTCGAAGACTCTTTTTTGCGGCGCGAATAGAAGAATAGAATGGCTCTCGCGCCGATTTGTCTTTTGGACTATGCGCTTCTAGGAAACAAGGACGAGAGGTGCATAAATCCCTTACGTTTTAAGGAGATCCTACAGATTTGTATGCGATCGGTTCGTTTAGTTATATTTTATTGTTTTATAATCTACTTCTATCAGATCAAATAATTGTGGAATTTGTTCGTCGGATTTAATCGTTGTTTAATCGTCTAGAAGTACCTCGATGTGCGTGAAGATTGTATTTTTTGATTACAGATAAAAGAGTGTCAGTGTGTTAATGTAAGTATTTACATTTTACTTTAAATAAATTAAAAAAAAAAAGAAATGATATTTCGTTCAGACAGATAGAAGGTGTGATATTCAAAGATTTCTTATTTATTGAACAGAATCAAATAAATTGCCAGTCGCTTTTCTATGTTTTCAGAGGGGGGAGGGGGATATCTTTAAGAAATTCTCTCGATCGTTTCCCCATATATTTTGAAGTACAACTCGAACGTAAGCTACAACGCGAGTTGGCCGGGTCGAAACTGTCAAAACGACTGGAACCGCGAAAGGTTAAGCGTCGTATCGAGTTCAATGGGCCGTTAAGTTCCCTGTAACCGATATCTATCCAGACGGTGAGTTTTAACACCAGAACCATCGACCACTTCGCAAGCATTTAGTAGCGGGCATTGGCAATAGTAACTTTAAGAAATGAACAAAATATAAATGTATATGTCCTCAATACTATCGTCTATATGCCGCAACAAAATTATGGAAAATCGCAGAAAGTGCATAGTTATAAACACGAAGTAATTTTTACAACGTGTAATTCCAATCCTGCAGTAATTCTTCCATCGCGTAGATGCGATCGCACGTGTCATGAATATCCGAATGCGTGTGGTTTTATACGTAGTGTGTGTGCAAAGCGTGTGCAAGACGGTGAAGCACTGGAGGGTGCAGTCGAATATAAACAGTCGAGTGTCGAGAGTCGACGAATAGTGTCGAAGATCTGCAAGTGCTGAAGCCTCGATTATGCAGCGTCGAAGCGTTGTTTATTCTAATCCTAGTTCGTTCTCATTTTCCATCTCTTTATCGGTACATAAATCCCACACGAACTACGAGTGATTTTGCCTAATTCGGTAGTTTCGGCGTTAAAAGCGAACATTTTTTCGGTCGGCGATGAGAGAGGCGCGATGCAATCAAATCCATCGATTCTACATAAACTCCGGCGTATTTAAATTAGCGAGGAGACATTATCGGCCGAATTAATCTGCATCGGTCGATAATTAATTAGCCGAGTCAACGAGCCAATCATGAGATCGGGGCCGATTCTTTGACCGGCCGTAAATGGATACGCATCCGGGGGAATGAAAACCATGAATTCGTTTCGTTAACGAGCCCTAGGTCGAAAGAGGACGAGAGAGGCGGAAAAGAAGAAAGAACGAGAGAGAGAGAGAGAGAGTGGGAGAGAGAAAGAGAGACGGACAGAGACAATGAGAGTGCGAAAGCGCGAGAGGGGAAGAAAGTAGGAGAGGAGGAGAGGAAGACAAAGGGAGAACGAGAAGGCGAGAGGCGTCATGACTCTTAGCTATCCTCTTGCTCGCTTGAATATATAGCTCAAACATGCGGTCTGAGCGAGCAGCTGCTATTTCAAGGCGGAATGGATTTAATGGTAGAATCCGTTCATCTTTCAACCATTACATCGTTGACTCAGCTTCATTCGCCTATCCCGCGACTCTGTTTCCATTACACCTATCCCACGTTATTGAGTCTTTAATTCCGTAATAACCATCCGTATCTACTTTATAATCATCACGAAGCTCATAATATTATACACTCGAAGATCATCGAGTCGGCACGTCCCATGGACGTCAACCGGGTTCTTCCTCCTTCTACTAAATCCACCCCATCTTCGAATATCGGCTCTCCAAGACTGCACATTTAAATTCCAGGGAAAGAGGAACGAGGTGAGGAGTGAAAACGGGGGAAGAGAGGAAAAGAAAGTGAGAGAGAGAGAGAGAGAGAGAGGGAGAGAGAGCCGTGAAATGTTTTCTTCGCCACGTAATCCGCTTTATTCCGCGGCCCTTGGCCCGAATAAAGAAGTAATCGGTTTTCGGTGCTCCGCGGCACAAGAGGGCGCGGTGAAAATCGGGCCGGTAATTTTCCGACGTCGCGCTCGCGAGCCGGTTATGAACGAGGGTCCGTAATTAAGGCGATATAATAAGCGTGTTAATGAGGTGTTGGCCCGCCAAGGCCGGATGAAAGAAACGGCGAAAAGAACGCGGCGCGCGAGGAAAGGCGGACGAGGAGGGAGGAGGAGGAGGAGAAGGAGACTCGATGCCCCGTTACTCGCGCCTGGATATGGCCGCTGCTCCTCTAACCTCGCGTCACGCGCTTCTTTAAGCCGGCCCGCTATTAGGGCAGGTGGCCTCGAAATACGTGGTCGAATCTGGCAAGTCTTCGAGGCGAGAGTTTCGAGGAAGAGGGAAGCTGCTTTTCGTGTAGGGCGAACGATGAATACGCTCCGGTCTATTAACCGTGTACAATGAGCTTACTTCGTCGAGAAAAGGAAGTTTTTCTTTTTTCCAAGGGTATAATGATAATAATGATACGTATCGAGGATTTGGAGGGACATAATGCGTTCAGTACACCTACGTGTATTTGTAAAGTGAGTGGTAGGTTTAGAGTTGAAGATAATTCGAGTATATGCGTGATGCAAAGAGAAGAATCGTTTCTTCGTATATATATATATATATATATGAGAAAGACAGTAATCTGGAGAATGTCGACATTTACATAGTCGCTTGGTGTACATTTCGCTTAGTGTACACCGGACATTCACCGGTGAAAGTCGACATTCTCCAATTTCGGTCTTTCACGGTAACATATACATATATATCCCGCCCAGTATTAAAAAAATATTCTACACATCGAAAAACTCTATCGTCCACTCTGAAACTTCCTTTATGACATTAGAAACGCAGTGTATTTATAAGACGCAATGTATCAGAATATTCCCTTACGTGGGAACGTTGATTCTTATTACAAAAATCATGCAGATTACGCTAAATTCGTGGTTGATGCGTAAAAAACTTTGCTGAAAATCATATTCGCACTTTCAGGCGTGCACGCGCGTTGACGATGTCCTTCAGCGGATCGTTCTTTCCCTTTTGCGACATCGCCAGCGGTATTATTTTCCCCGCAACCGTGGCTGGGATACGACGATGCCGTTTCGTTGCGGATAGTTTCCAATTTGATGTATTCCGCATCCCTTATGGCCGAAGTACCGAACTTTGAGAATAGCGGGGGAAACTTCGATAATGAAATTACGGCCATCGACGTTCATATCGGAACTTACCCATGGAACTTTCTCATTCTGGATAAAAAGCCCGCGGATCGGGCCGATATATCGATCAACTTAAAATCTATTTTCGACGGGCGAAGACGCGGCTCGACGTTACGTGCTTCCGCCCGATTACCGCCGACGATACCCCCATTCTTATCGCCAACCTGGCCATTATCGTTATTACTATAACCATTGTCATCATTGCCTTTGTATCGTTTAATGTCGCACGATATCCGGAAGTTGCAGTTGTACATGGAATAAAGGTGCTTTGTAGGAGGAATTTTGGCACAGGTTCGATCCTTCGTCTTTGGATTGTTCCGGGAGGTGTAGAGGTAGCTACATATGTATGTCGTACACGCGGCAGGAACTGCGAATACCAAAGCGAATAATCTCGATATTTAGCGACGTTAAGAACATGGAAGAGGATTACTGGTGTGCTATCAATGGTGGTATTTTTAAAAATCGGACGCAAGGAGAAGTTACACTTGCAAAAGGCTGAAATTGTTTTGCAAAGGTGTGATTTTGTTTCGCAAAAGGGTGAGTTTATTCAAGTGTTTAATAACGACTATTGCAAGTTAATCAACGATCGGTTCGTTCATCTTCGAGTATTTTTTTCCACGTAAAATGCAAATATGCTTTATACACAACGATTCGAAATTCGCTTTAAAAGAGAAACATTCCAGACTACGTTAACTCGGTATCGGCTGAAAAGAACTTAACCAAACAGGCGATAGCACAAAGAAAAATAAATAACCGTGTTTTTCGTTCAAACGTACGAATGTTTGATCGTTCTCTTCGATATCAACGTTGAGTTTACTCGTGAGCTTAAACGACCGTTCAAAAGAAATTCTTATAAACGGTCAAGTCGCGTTATTCGCCATAAAAAAATACGTCTATAATCCAACTCGAATCTTCGTACAGCGGGGCAGAATCGAAAGCGAATCACGATCGAAGGTGCGGCCCGCTGATTCAACGACGCTTCGTCAGTTTTGTATTTACAGCTCGTAAAATATCGCGTTTATATCGGCGCAACAAATAGGGTATTTTTCGTTTTTTACACGCGCGACGCCCGCCGAAACTTATGTTTATTTTCGCGATAACAATATCGGGGCCGCGATGGAATCCACGGGGCGCACGGACGATTGAACGCACGGCACGGGGAGTGATGCATGGTTAAATACCGGCGTTTCGCCGATTTTAACACGAATTTCGCACCGGCGTTTCATTCGGTATCCACTTCTGCCGATACGGATATGGACGGTTTCGGTGCCGTTCGTTTCGCTATTTATTAAGCTCTCCAAGTTTCGGCGACGTCGATATTTCCCGCGCCTCTGTGCCCCGCGCGCGATAGAAATTTTTCCCCGTTTTTCTTCGATAAATCGCGCCCAGCTCCAACGCCGGCCTCTCTCTTCTTCCTGCTTCCCACCTCCTTTCTTCTCCACCTCTTCTTTTTTTTTTCTGCAAAAGATTTCGCACCGACAATCGGATACGCTTCTTCCCTTCTCTCTTTTTCCCTCTTTTTCTTTCTTTTTTTTCCCCTCTGCTTTCGATTTTTCTTGCTCCTCCTCTCTCTTTCTCTCTTTTTTTTTCTCCTCTGCTTTCAATTTTTCTCGCTCTCGCTCTCACTTCCTTTCTTTTTTTTTTTCTTCTGCCGTCGAGTTTTCTTGCTCTCCCTCTCTCTTCCTCTCTTTTTTTCTCTTCTGCTTTCAATTTTTCATGCTCTCCCTCTCTCTTCCTTCTTTTCCTCTCGTTTCTCCTCTCTCGTTTCTCTCTCTCTCTCTCTCTCTCTCTCTTCTTCCCCCTTTTTTTCCTTCTTTCTTTCGTTTAGGCGATAACCTCGGGGGTAGGCGCCGTGCGCGGACAAAGTTTTCTCCCCGGATCGGGGCCAGGTCAAACTTGGTGAGCAGCTCAGGAATTCGTGAGTTTTGTTCCCGGGGTTGGAGATTTAAGTGGAAGAAACGAATCCTCCGTAGGAAACTTAGCCCCGGACCACGCGCCGGGCTTTCTGCTTTTTACATCCGGGGGAATGATATCGATTTCCCGCTTGGCACGATATTAAACGGATTCGCGGCAACTCACGGCGAGGAATATCCGCCAACTGCTTCTTTTTCGAGGCCCACCGTGGCTTGCAAAGGGATTCTTTCGCGGCTCTTTGATCTTTGGCCGGGGTAGTTTCGCGCGAATCGAGGGTTTGGCGTGGAGGGTTGCTCTACCGGCTTATAAGGGTACGTTCTGATGCAGTGAGTTTGAGCTTCGACCTCCGCGTGGCGAGATTTAGCTTCGAATCTCGTCCATCGACTCCCGAATGTTTGTAGCGATCGGTCGGAAGTCGGCTGCGGTAACAAATAAACTCCAAGTGGGATTTCAACCACATTTTTACGATACACTTCGAAGTCATTGTTCGGTGTGTCTTGTTATCTAACAGTTTGCATGAGAGACCGAGTAATACTATATAGGATTTTGTAGCGTCACGGCACTCAAGGTATTCTCGTTTATCTCTCTTCCAATAATAAGGTTCGCTTCTACTCATTAACCGCGATAACATTCTTCCTCAAAGGCTGCTTCGAGCAAAGGTCCAAATCGTGTTCACGAGACGCAGTGGTTTGATACGAATCCTTGCTCTGAATTTTTCATTTCAATTACGCCGATACCGCGTCTCGCAACGTACCTCGAACTCTAGTTTTCGAGCTAATAAGCGGTTTGCGTCAAGAATAAAATGATCGAACAAACAAGGCTAACGCTCGAGGGCCAACCGCGGAGCAAACCCTATTCTTGGGCTGTCTACTGGATCAAACAGTGTGCCATTGGCATTCGATCTGTTTACGGACGTGAAATTGGAGCGATAGTTTGCGCTTGTTAAGACGAGGAAGCGCCGTGCACTTCAAAGCATTTTCCGTGGGTATAATGAGGAAATGGAAAGCTCAGGAGCGATCGAGGGGGACGCTTTGGCCAATTTAAATTTGGTCCTCCGATAGCGCTCCGGCGTCGAACATAAAATTTGCACAGGTGTGTGGATGTGCGGGCGTGTACGTTTAAATGCAGTTTGGATTATCGGTTATGCGCCCAGAATTATCTCGGGCGTGTTCATTCGTTACGATACGTGTCGCATGTATTTCTGGCATTTTTTTTTAGCAGGAATTCCCAAGTTTCATTAGTTCGCAATCTACTGTTCGAAATGGTTTTTTTTTCGATGTATTTATTCTACATGTATTGCGCGGTTTAAATTAGAGTCCCCGCTTGGAGGTTGAAGCGATTGCGTAGACTGAGGGCTTCTTGAATTTTGCATTTTGGCTAGGGAATTCGTACAGCCTCGGTTTAAATAAATTTTTAATTTTTAAATTTATGATATAATGTAGCGAGTGAATTTTGGATACGATTTTCTGTTAAAGAATAAAACGATAATGAAGGAGTTGATTAAAAGTGTACCATTCTTCTTACAATACGACGTTAATATATGTTCGATTATTTGCGGATTTTTCGAGAAAATACTTCGACTACTACAGAATTTAAAAAATGGGTGTTTGTAAAATAAGATTTTATTTGGTAAACGTAATAGACACCATTTTGAAATATACCTTTACAGCACGAATTAATGCGTAAAAAACAGAATTGCATTGCAAATTCCAAATGTATTTAATTTCAGTAGCAATATAAATACATTATAAATGTTTGTGAAAAACAAAAAGAGCGCGAAGAGAAAGCAAATATAACTTCATTTAAATAGTTCATGTATCGCAGTACGATGATGGAAATTCTGCGAATGTGCATCATCGCGTGTTTGAGAAAGTTTTCTACGAAATGACTGATCCGCCATTTTAGGCGTTTCCATAGTTTAATGTTAAACACAGTAATGGTGTTCGTTTTGCTTCCCAGCCGTTTCTCCGCTTTCAGCGAACACCCACCGCCGCAGTGAGGGAGGAAACAATAAGAGACAAGCAAGCTCCGGAAGAGGATAGCATAGAGGGGCAGATGACACGGATTTCTCAGTGAGTAACACTGTATGGAGTAAGCAGTTCAGATTTGGTAACTTCAAATTAGAAATGTAGGAATCTACATTGTTTATCTGCAAACATGTGCAACTAGTGTAGAATTCTGCTGCTTGCATTTAAATCTTACAATATCCATTATACGTCCTTAACTAACTATATATATATATATATATATATATATGCAAAACGTGACCAATTATTAGTAGAATACAACACAAAACACGCAGAGCCGTATAACCTTTTGTACGTCTTTCCAGCATAGCTCGAGTTGGTAAAAAAATGGTATAGTGGTTGAGAGTGTCAGAGTACAAAAGGGTAACCATATATGGTGTGGTATAGCATTCAATTGTTTAACCCTTTGACTGCGGCTCACCCCAACCGAAAACCATCAGTACTGTGCGATGCAATGATCGCATGACAGCTACTCGGAGTGATTGTAACGGCAGTCAAATTGAGACTGAATTGCATTCGCAACATCATAAAAATATCGCAACAGTTGTCCGTGTCTCGTTATTTAATCGGTTTCTATATAGCATGTAAAAATGTCGTAATGGTATACCAATTTATCAAAAAAGAGTAACGTATCGTACGTAGTAAGAAATTTTATTAGCCAAATACAAATATTTTCATATATATTACTGGACCTATAAAAGCCCACGAGTAAAATTTCCGTGACCGTAACTGTCGCCACAATCCACGACATTCACGTGACTCGACATAACACGAAGCTGCAGTCTTCCTTGCGCTTCACCCACAAACACCGGAAACGTCCCTATACCGGAAGTTTTCCCCGCGATATCGATGATGGATCACGATGGTAACGTATAAATTTTTGCGCCTCTCCTACACAACGCACGTCCCCATAACCGCGCGCCGCCGTGCGTTTATTAGCCCAATCTTCGCGCTCATCCTCCGGCGTTAACCAAAACGCGATGCTCGTCCATCATTTTCACTTTACCGTCGATCCATCGTTCCTCCCTGGGACGAGGGGAACGTTTTTCGTCCATCGGTGTCGGGAATATTTCAGCGGTAGGAACGTCTTCCGGGAATAAAGTGCCACCGAGCGACCACAAAGCACGGCTTCGAAAAGCCCATCAGCCAGCCGTGAAGGTTTTATTTAACCGCTAAGGCATGGCTTTTCGCGTGCTAAACAATATAACACTGCGACGTCTGGTGAGGCTTTGCATATATTTTCATATAATTTATGAAAAAAGTAAGATAATATGAACACGTACACTTTAACGATTAATAGTGCAAGTTTGTATGATGTATGTTAGAGAAAGGTATAGCGCAGAGTCCCACGTCATGGAGTCACTGTATTGGTGTATTGTTCAAAATGATAACATGCGCAAATTTCTCTGTATTGACATACTGTTTACAATAATGCATACGCGAAAGCCACTATAGTGGCATAGCGTTTAACGTGACGCATGCGCGAGAGCCACTATAGTGGCATAGCGTTTAACGTGACGCATGCGCGAGAGCCACTATAATGGCATAGCGTTCAAAGTGACGCATGCGCAAAAGCCACTATAATAGCATAGCGTTCAAAGACACATCCGCGAAAGGCAATACTGCTGTATTGCTTATAATGATGATATCGGCGAAAATCACTTAATCGCGTACCTGACATTGGGATAGAATGCACGAAAGCTACTATAGTGGTCTACTGGAGCTCAGAGGTTAAGCGAGTGTACAGAATTTATATATAATAAGTGGATGTATCGTGGACCGGTTTTTTTTTTTTTGGAGGATTTTCCGCAAGATCGTAACGCCAGAATGATTTACGATCCGTACCCAGCCGTGCCGGGCAATGTAAATATTTGTGTTCACATAAATGGTGCACCAGCTGCTTTTCGTCGGAGAAATAAAACAGTATTTTTCTGTATACAAGGCGTTGTAGAAATTTCGAATACGTCAGTGGATTGAAAAAAAAAAAAAAAAAAATAACGTGCGAAACTCTGTTCTCCGTTTCTCAATAGCGCGCGAGGCGGATGCGCAAAAATTGCGCGAGGAGAACGAAAATCGAAAGGAAGGAAGGTTAGAGAGGTAAGTTCGTTTCAGCGCGACCTTTATAAGTTTTCACAGAGACTCGCGGAGGCGCCGTCCGTGGCGAAGAAGAATTTAAACTTATACCTCCTAAGTTCGAGTCGCGGATATAATAATGGTAGGGAGCCCCGCTGTATTCCTCACCTATAAAGAGGAACAAGCGGTAATTGCATAATTGGGGTAAATTCGTAAAGAACGCGGATTGTAAAGAGCACGAAAGCGGGGGTGAATTCGATTTAAGCAATTAAGTTGGATGAAAGATCAAAAGCAGGTATTCCTAGGAGTCTAATTTGCGATCTAACTTTTTCCTTGCATTTCTACCCGATCCATGCATTACCCCGTAATCTGTACCGGATAAACTTTTATGGGTGTTCCACGCCAATTAATCACTTGCTCGCTAAAGAGTACACGCTCGATTAGTCGTGCGTGCATTCGAATTGAGCAAACAAAACGATTCGCGCTATACCATAATCGGCATAATTCGCGCGAATGCTGTTATAATGTTTGTGTGTACAAATAAATTCTGAACTGCTGTACATCGTAGCTAGGATGCGAACTGTGGAATCATATATGGACTATTTATACGCCACCTCGTGCGTCAGAGGTTCCCTCTCTCAGAGATTTGTGTCTTGACTTATCCATCTCCGCAATTTTCCAGGTTTAAATTCCGAGCGGTCGAGGTAAGCTCGAGGTTAAATTCAGGAGGGCTGCCGTTTGAGATACACGTGCCGTGGGAACGATAACACGGACCTTTTAAAAGAGAAAACAGCCTGAGATGAGGTACACGGTCTTCATATGGATAAGCCGCTATTAATTATGGGATACGGAGTTTTATTGCGGTACACGTTACCCCATTGTTCGCTGGCTCATTACAACCGCTTTCGCAGTGGACCAACGGAGAATGGACTTACACCGAACGATATTACTATCGCAAACATTTAAGCGTTTTGTAGTGTATTAACTTCTTTATATTTTAATTAAAAGTAAAGCGGTTCCTAAATGACCTGGCAAAGAATGGTAGTTTCGGAAAAATTTAGTTATTTAATGGTGAGGTAAGGGTTAATATTGCAACACTATAACAACACCTTCTATTCTTCCGTAAATGGATTCGTAAATGTTTGTTTTTAACTTATCCGTTTTCCTTCGAAACCGGGACATGTTATATAAGAATTTATAGTTGAAAGGTTTATCCGTATTGCGTGTCAACTTAACAGTGTACACCTAAACCGGTTCAAATTTCATAGACTATCTTTACATTCTTTTATGCAACGTACATATACTATATACATGCAATAATTTGAAGATTAGTTCAAATGAAATCATAATTACACTTCGAAGAGATTAATATAATTCCAATTCTATACTCGATAGAATTTTAAATATAATTCTTCGGATGTTGCAAATCAAAAATTTAATCCATAAATACTAGATCGATGAATAATGTTGGTGGTCGATGCCAAAAATCGAGCGAGCAAACGAAGACAGCAAAGGAGGTCAGGATTCAATTAAAAGACGTGTAGCTGGCCAATTCTCAGCACTCGGACCGTATTATGTTGCAGGTCGTAGCGCCGGTAGGAGAATACGCGCGTTGGTCCTTTCTTCCGGTCTTTAGGAAGACACGAGGTAATCCTGATATACACCGAGCTTCGAGTGGAACCCCTGGACCCCCATAGAGACCCCGTGGAGAGGTCTTAACGCCCTGGCTCGCACTTGCCCAACACACAACGTAAAAAGCCATTTACCCCCTACCCTCCTCATTTTTAGCGGCATTTTTGCGGAAAGAACAAATTGCCCTTCCGCGTATAAACCTTTCTTTGGCCTCGCAAAGCCTCGAGGGTAATACGATTTTATGGTGGGCGGCGGAAGGACGAACGAGCAGCGAGATCTTAATTTCTTATCCAGTGCTCGCTCGTATGTAACGCAGCTCTGACCAAATCCTCGTTTGATACTTCGCGTTTTCTCGTCCGTTTACGTACGCAAGCTTAAACGGGTGTCCATCGAAATAAAATAGTCGCGATAGTTATGGCCGACTTGCTAATATATTGCGGAGGCAAAGAGTTGAAGCGAATTCTCCGTCACTGGGTCACACATTATGCATATTTCATAGGTAGTCTCGTCGAAGTTCGAGCTTGCGTACATTGCACCACTGCCTCCTTTACGTTTAATATTTGGCACACACCATTAACTCTATGCAGCCTATGAAGATGTTCGTTGTCCTTCACTTTCGAGCTCGAAAGATCGAAAAAACTCGAAGATTGATTTTATTTGATAACCGACATTCAAATTAAATATTCGCTGTAGGCAGAGTTGCAGTAGCATCTATAATGTTCCGAAGAAAAAATAATCACGGGATATCTCGTAGTCTGCGCTCATTGTACATGCTCTTAGGATGAATATTTAATTAAAATTTCGGCCCGGCAGGGAACCATCCGCGATTTCCTAAGGTTTCACATTTACCTCCTAATCGCCTTTTCGATTTCGGGCCCCCGACATGATATAATTCTGAGGGATCTGCGGCAAGGTGAAACGAGGTAAGATCCAGAAACCCCGGCGGGGCAGTAACACGAGGCGCTGCCTGTCTTTTTTTTCCCTCTCCTCCGTAATTCTTCCTTTCCCCCGTAATCCTGCCCCTCGAGGAGGTTCTTTGATTCGCGGCTGGATCCTCCCAAAACTTTTCCAACGCCTCGGAAAAACCGGGGCAAGGCCGTATAACATCTTTCCGCTCCTCTCCTCGGTGTCGTCGAGCATTTTCCTCGAAACGCCGTAAATTTTTCATTCCTTTTACGCTCCGCCGCCCGGATCCTTCTCGCTCGCGCTCCTAACTCTTCGCGATCTTCAAGGGCGTCGCTAAACGCCCAGTGAAGGGAACTTCTCCTCGGACCTTATTGTGCGCCTGCGTCTCAAAGCTAGCGATCTGAATAAGTGCAGATCGATTTGAATTAATGGAATACGGTGGACTTTGTCGATGTCGTTTTGGGAAGTGCGAGGATTCTGAGGATGTTGATTTTCAGTGCGATGGAAAACACGCACGGGTATTTTTATTGGGGTAGTTTCTTTTTGTACGAATGAGCGTTGAGGATTCCAGGAAATTATGTCACAGACCTTGATATCGACGTGGTGCTCGAGAGAATATCTAAAATGTACGATGTAACTGTAAACATGACATCGAAATTAATAGAGTTAAATTTCTTTTTGTCAAAGAACCAGAGAACGTAAGAATATCAAAGTGATTTACGCTAACACCGAGTTCGTTCATTTATTTGCCTTTCCATTTCGAGGCGCTGAATGCTTTCGCTTTAGCTGCAAAAGAGTTTTGCAAAATACATTTTTGGTTCAAAGTTTCGTAAGTTCCTATACCGGAGTTCTTGGACAGCTCGCGTATGTAACTTCATTTTCATGACTCATGTTCTAACATTTCATATCGCATTCGTTCTTACTCTTCGTGTTACAATTGCGCTGGCTCTGGAAAACTTTCGAGAAAAATTCTGTGCTCGGAGTCGAAAGGGCATGTTTGGAACAAGAAGTATATATTTGGTTTCGGATACCGCCTAACTTTGATCATTTTAAGACCCAGAGGAATGGTAGACAAAAATCCATTTCGTACGCGTTTATCTAATATAACTTACTAATATTATGATATATTAAAAACTACTTACCGTAGATTTATTTACATTCAAATACGATATCGTGAAAGATCGCTTTGTGAACGATATTTTGCGTGCGGCAATTTATTTTAGTCGTGCGTAAAAAGATAATAAAATTACCTCCTATTCAATATCGATATATTCACATTTTTGTAAACATAGGAACCGTTTTGACCATAAATTTACTCCACAACCTCTAGCTTAATAACCATTATGCTCTTCAAATTCTACTTAGAATCACTTAAAACAATCGTGTTCACAAGAGTATATCTGGTCAGCTTTTAAATATCTATAAAAAAAAGAAAAAAAAAACTCGTGGATGCTACAGCGATGTAGTGAAACCGCTATGGAAAGGTGTGAAAAATCCATCCAATCTCGCCCATCATCCCTGAAGGAATTTTCCATGAGACATGTATACCGTAGTTTCGCTAGTTCGAAATCCACTTAAGGAAACGAAGATTCAGGTGAAACGATCCTATCCGTGGTTGCCGCAAATCAAAGCAAAAGAGAATTTGGTGCTACGAGGGCAGCCTGGGGAGGCGCGAGGGGAGCATTTGACGCTGGTACTTTTACGCGTCTTACCTAAATTCTTCTTCCGGCTGGGCTTACCTCGGTCGCCGTAAACACAGGAGTACTAACGGCCGCGGGATACAGCTTTAAGTGACGTTAATTTTCTCGACGAGGAATAAAGTTCTTAACGCCTTACTCGCCGCCCTACCAGGAAGCCACTCACTCGTTACTCGTGTTTCAGCCCCTAGTTGCCCTCCTGTGCCGACGGATTAAGGAACAGTACAAATTTTTCTTTTCCCGATAGACCCATTAAATCGTCGACCCTCGAGAGTTTACCGCTCCTCACGGCTTTGAATAGCGCCGCTGCTTGTTAAGCTTAGAAAAGCGAAATTGTCCACGAGGTCTCGAAATTATTGATATGAGGTTTGAATTGGAAAATTAGTCGAATCTATTATGATGGGCTTCTTTCGTTTTTAAGGTTTTTTTATTATTTTCTTTGAGCATTAAAATGATCTGATGGATCTCTTCACTTTTTTGATGCCCCCCTTTTTTGTTACAGATATAATGTATAAATGTGTTTGAGTAGTCGCTTGTAGTCTAATCGTTTAAAGCTTCTGCAGACTATACGACATTCCTAAATAGATAATCGTTGTAGAGACTGGTGTTAACGAAATGCCGAGACATACCACGAGATTAATCCGAAAGCTTGCGATGTAAAATAATTTAATACTCGTGACAAAATACGAATGTATAGCTTCGATAAGTCATCCTTGTATCCACTAGTATTACTCGAATATCTTAATTATATTGATATCGTACCCGTTGTTTCAAGATACCTGGTAACATTTCTGAACAGACATCGCTGAGTTTGCTCGTTCACGCCTACGTCGCTTTTCCTCGAGATCAATCGCCTAATGCATTGTAACAGGTGTTTTCTGCGTCCTCGAGTTTCGAGGAGAAATTTGACGGAGTTGAGGACATTTTCGAGAGCGCTGCGGGACACGAGTTACGCGTTACTAAGAACCAAGCTTCATTCGCAGGCGGGGGAACGAACTTTGCAGTTTCACGTTCGATTCGGCGCGAATTAATCAGTCAGCAGTTACATTCGGAGCCTCGCGTAGTCCCGCATTCACTTCGATGCATCCATTATCGCCTCTATGGCGGCGCTTCAAAGGGATTTTGTTGCGCGTCGCGCATTCGCGAGTAAGCCGTACTCGAGATTTAATCACGTTAATAACGCGCCCTCCTGCGATTGTTATAAACTTGCAACGTTGGAAATAATTAGCGAGACTATTTTTGTCCGGCCCGAAATGAGTTCCGCTTAAAGCTTTTGTGCCTGCCATCCGTGAGATCGTTGCGAAATTCAAACGACAAAATAGTCCAGCGACTATTTTTGTTTGGGCTAGCGTATGCTCTGTTTGAAACTATTATGGCTCTGATCCATGCGAATGTTTAAAACCTGAAACGTCGATTATTTACGGGCAGGAGTATTTTTACTCGATTCGTAATATGAGTTTGATTCGAGAGCTTTATTACTGTACTTTAGAATTTAATAAGATTTTTTAATTTCTGCGATAGCATGAGGGAGCTCTTTCCATTTTTATTCACGTTTAATATTACGTTGCATAAGATTATAATATATGCAGGGTTTATTTCAGATTTTATTTTATACAAAATTGTTTAGTATAAAAATTACGCGTACAGAACTCTACTATATATCAATACATATATTAATGCTCTTATTTTAATAAAAAAAACAAAGAAAATGATTAAAAAATATTTCAAAGTTACTTTACGATTTGGCTTTGAAATCGATGAATACGTTTATTCATCTCCACGTTGTTTTATAATTTTTAGGCTTTTTTAGTTACACATTTCTTCCTTGGTTTATTTATGTTATGTCATTATAAACAAAGGTATAAGAATTTTATATCTCAAAGAAGAAAGCGCATCGGCTGGTTAATTATGGTCGAATAAAGGGATAATCGAACATTGCCATTAAAAGTTTGAAAGACAAAGGTCAATATCCCCTCTTCTCTCGAGAGTTCAACGAACTTTGCAGTTTCCCGATCGATTCGCTTCGATTTAATTGCCTGGCTGTCCTCGGACCTCGGGGCTAACCTCGAATCTCGTTACATTCGCAGCCATCCCTTGTATCTCATCGTCACAGTTCCGTCTTATCGTTCCGGATTAAGTACATCCGGAAATTTCAATTACTTACCTACCCATCAAATCCGCATTTCTTGCCTTGTATAAAAAGTTTCGATTTACCTTCGTTCAATTTATTTATTCCAAACGATTGCTTCGGTGCGAAGGAAATCTGATTGGTAAGGAGCATTTGGTTTTTTCTTTAATATGTATATATATTTTATTTAAGTATTTTATTTAAATTTTATTTCAAAAAGTGTTTCCAATAAAACTTAACGTATTTTAAGACATCGATAAAGCAAGAAAATTTTGTTAGAAATATTTTTCGCAATAAGCTGCAGTCTGAGAAATAATTGCGTGCAAAACTTCAAACGGGACACCCCGTATAAGGAAGCCGCTATTGCGGTAACGAGTAACCGTGTAATCCCATTCGCTACAGCTTTTATTCGTAACGTACCTCGGGGAGTGCATTTGAGAGGGCGTTATGGAGGAAAGACTCGTAGAAAAATAAACGGGCCGAGATAGAGATCAAATCGACAGGCGCGCAATAAAATATTCCAGACAGACGATTTTCACGAAGCGATTAATATCTCGACGCAGGCGTATTGGAAAAAAGTTTCGGAACACGGGAAATCGCGCGAGTCTTTCGTATTAACGCGGACTTTGAATTGTGCCGTGGAGTTGTTTATTTCGCAAAGTATCGCGGCATTTTTATACTTTATCGCCGCGTTGCGTCATCCCAGCCGAACAATTTATTGGACAGCCGAATTCTAGTCCTTTGCGCTTCAGACACGACTTTCGGGAATATCCAATACGGATTGTTCGATTACGAGTTTGTCGCTCAAACGGGAAAAACTTTACATCCGTTTCGTCCACACTCTTTCTCATATTCTGCAAGTAGAATTTATGAAATTTTCATTTAGCCTTCGTTTAATAATTTCACAAGACTTATGTATCTCGATGCACTGCATTTTTGTGGCATTGCGATTGAAAAACTTGGATAATATTATTTCTAAACTGGTAACTCTTCAATGGGGTTTAAGTGTTTTTCACCGTAATATTGGCACGTATTATGTAAAACTAAGCGAAATCAATGAATCTTTTCACGGAGTTTTTTGCGTATATCCTTGATCGAACAAGATTTCAGCAGGATTCAGTAGCTTTCCACTTGGAATAGAGCAATATTGCCCTATAGTCGTGACGCGAGCGGAACAGATCCGAGGAATGGAATCCAAGAGCTTTTGATCGTCGTATATTCCTGACTCCGTAAGGCTTCAACGGGGTCCAAGTGTTTCCGACGTCGGTCCTTCCGCGTCTCGTTCTTGGATTCATCCCCGATCCAAACTCTCTGCTCTTCGCTCGTCTCACGAGAGGAGCCTTGACCGTGGCACTTGCGGATTTCAATGAAATCGGCCAGAGCACCGGATCTATCTTTATAACGAGCTTGATTATAGCCGCGAATGTCAGTTTGATTTTTGGTTCCTTCATGGAATATATATACGTAAACGTGAAATCATTTTTTTCTCATAATTCACATTTCTCAGGCACATTTCTCATACTTTTGCTATATATTTACGGTTGTAATTGTAATCACGCTTCGTTGTAAATACGAACCCGCCACCATGCTTGATTATATTAAACTCGAGGAGAACGCATGGTCGATGCTGCCATAATCTTAGCAGCATCTCTTTATAATCATAAAATACTTTATGCCGGTGAAAATTCATAGAACTCTATGCCGAAGTATTTTCCAAGATTTTCCACGATTTTGTCGCAGCGCGTGGATTTCTCTTTCGTCCTCTCTATCTTTAAGAATATATTCAGCACACCCATATCCAAACAATAACCCAATAGTTTCACCGTAAAATACAGTAGATCCTAGAATAAATAACCCTAGCACCCCTTGCCAAAATAAACCCTTTCGCTATTACGAACGGAGATTCTACGTCCAGCGGAAATGCTCACCGTAGATTATGCACGGAGGATCTCCATCCATAAATGATCCTTACTCCAGGAATACATAGAGCAACCTAGGACTTTTCAAATACCATCTACTTCCTTAAAATAAAATTCAACGATCCAAAAGTTACGAAAGTTCTTCCAAACGAAAGAAATTCAAACAGATCAACAGAAGAAGCGTAAGAAGGAGACTAGTAACGCGCATCGTCCTTGATCCTCCAGATCCATAATCACGATCCATATCCCCCACAATCATCGTTTCGTTCCAGGCATAGATCCATTATCCTGGCTGGATCGCATTGGAATTGATGAGGCCGCAGGGGCGAGGCGGGGCCGCCTTTGTCTTGACCGGGGGGTCGTCATCGGCATCCCATCGCGACGTCGTAGGATCCGGAGCGGCGTCGCGAGGCGGGGGCAATGCGGCGCGCCGCTCAAAATCAATATGCAATTCGCGAAACGTAGTTCGCGGCCTCGAATACAATTGCATCGGCCTCACCCTCCCCCGGAGCACCCCCCCCCCCCCCTCGCACGGCCCGCCCCGCCTTTTTTCACGAATATTGGATTTCGAGCCGGAATGGCCAATGTGATCCGATTTATCCGTCTCCCCCCTCCCCTCTACCCCCTCGCCCCCTAGCCCCTCCTCACCCGGATACGGCCGGTCTACCATAAGCCGAGTCAATTCGATGCGTATTGTGAAAATCCGAAATTATACGCCGACCGAATGCCGAGCGTTGGCCGCCCCAACCCTTTTTCTCGCTCCCTTTGCCGAGCTGCCCTCGCGATCGATGCCAATTCCTCCGCGCCACGACCGACGCGCTGTCCAGGATCGATTTGCAAAGGGTATCCTCGGATGATCGATATGTCCAAGGTGAATCGCGGGAGGTGTCCGTTGTAAATCGTACGGCCTGTCCACGGTTTTGAGCGTGGAAACTTTATGAGCGGCTGATAGAGGATCGATGGGCGGAGGAAGAAGGTTTTTCCGAGTTGTGCTCGATTTTGTAGGATCTCGGAGGTAACTGGGAAATGAGGATTGAAGTGGTTTTTATCCTTTCGCTTGCTCATTTGTATTTATTTATGTTGGGATTTGTTGAATGAAGCGACCGTTGAATGTACTGGGCTTTTGGGGAGATTTGGCGATAGGTGGTTGGTAGAGTTAAATATTGGTGAGGTAATATTTGGGGTTGATTAGCTGCGCCTCGAGCGGAATATGGTATTCGACGATTTTTCTGATTGAGTTGACTTTCGTTGCGTTCTTTTTGTTTGACTGGTGGCTTGGAAGATTTGGTTTGCGCGATTTTTATTTACGGGCTCGTAAGATGCGTTATCGTTCGAGTTACAAAACGTTTGAATTTTATCCAAGTTACTTTGAGATGTGCCAATGAGGTTCGTTATGTATTAGTTCTACTGAGATTATACCTGTCTGTTCAGAATAGTACGTGGTGATGTGATAAAAAATGATGTGAAATAATCCGCATTACTTTGGTACTGCACGAAATGCAGGATTGCGCAATCTAGTTTATATTTTGGTTAAACCTAGCAATGATAAGTGGCCGAGGATAATTGTAGATCGTAGATTTAGCAACGGTATAATTCTTGCTTACCGCGATACGTAGCGCTCTAGAGAGAACTCAGCGTTTTATTATCTCGTTCTTCTTAGGAGTAACCTTCTTTTTAACGAGCACCAGCCGTATATCAGCGGTACTTCTAGTAATAAAACGCTTGGTTTTCCCTAAGCCTGGATGCACCGTTCGGTAGAACCACATGTTTCCCTGAAAACCTATCGTTTTTCACCATTAAGATGCACCAAAACGATCGTTCGAGAGTACGAACAAAACGCCAATTGTTCGATACGGAGAGTGTAGCGATAATTTCACACTGCACGTACCGGTATTTTTAAGTTCGATTACTTATACATTTACTATGTTAATTATTTAGAGATAAACGTTTAAAATTGTCTTAAGTAATAAATGCGATATGTCCCGTTTGCTCGAACATTGCTTCCCTTCTAAAGTGCAGATTAGAAAACGCATCCAGTACGGCAAAGAATGCGCTTGGGTGATTATGTTGCACTTCGGCATTCCTTCTGATGCCAAAAAATCAAAACGCGCTGCTAAAAGGTGTCGGTTAAGACAAGCCTCTCGAGGGACAAACCCTTGCGCACCAAGCGCAATTATTTTCTCGATTCATAACACTGATCATGTGTATTTGGCAGAACACGGAAAGTAGCAGCGAGGATGTGACCTTTGAACATTGTCGAAATTCCGATCGAGGAGAGTTCCTGGAAACCATCTGGGGCTCGTTTCAAAGGCACTACCTGAAATCGTATAAAGTCAAACTCGAGGCAGTGCCAAAAACAAGTTCGACCCGTGCACATCCCTCAGCGAGACAACCGATATATTGGAACCGCATTGATTCGCTGAGCGGCCAACGTGCGGACGATGGAAGCCATACTGGGTTTAATTAAACACGTTAAGCTTGTGTTTAATGAATATCAAATTCTTGGTTTTCGCACAGCACGGATTGCGATCGTTATGATGTTGTTAAAGTATCCGTGAATAGCTGCAAATGAATTGTAAGCGGTTCGAAGTGGATTTCATATCGAGTCGATCGAGGAGCATTTCACGTTTCGCTGTGAGGAAGGAAAGATTCGAGGGAGCGACAAAAGTAAGTTTGGTTATATTTAATGTCCGATATTATTAAAATAAGCATCGAAGATCTCTGCGATATCTTCACGAGAATGAAGTGTCGTCGGATGGTAATAAGTAGAGGGGCATCGCGTGGTTTCGCAATGGTAGTTGACCGTGTTTAGTATGAACAGCGGAAAGCATTCTCTGCGCAAGCGAGGCGAGTGAGATATATAGGGTGGTCCAGTAAAACTTTACAAACTGTTTTCACGTCCGCAGTAGAAATGTAAATTTTATTTTTTTGAATTAAACGCCGCAGGGAATTCACTGTTCGGTAGATAAAAAAATTACCGAGTAAAAAAGTAAATGAAATTCTTTCCTCCACGGTACAAAAAAGGGGACGATTTTATTTCACGGACGATAATGGCACGGTGTAAATCTTTGCGGATTTAAATGCGTATATTCGATCGAATCGATTCAAGCTCTGTGGAAATTATTGAAGTTATACTCGATATATGTTATTTGATTTTGGAAAGCAAGACTTTTACGTCCATCAAATGGTCAACTTCGTGATTATTGTTATTTAGCTATTCAGGGTTGTATAAAGAAAAATGTACGGGCAGTCTTTCCATGATGAAAATAGCAGCTCGAAGAGGAGCCATCGGCTGCGAGATTTTTTGCCCGATATTTATTTCGGTCTCGCTAATCCAGAATTCACTTTCGGCGGTGGATTTTATACCAACAATTCTAGCGGTCGTGGCTGACAATCAAGTAGACAAACAAACACGGCGGTGCTTACAAAACAGCCTGCAGCATCGCGTGCAGAGTCGTAAAATTGCGTTTTGAGAGATTTTTTTCGGATAGCTAAAGTGATATAGCAAATACAGATTTGTGTACCAAAATTTGGTGTTTGAACTGACTTTTAATGTCATTAGACGATAACGCGTGCCATAGCTTTGTTTGGATTGTAGAGTATTTTTTTAAAGATCAGAAACCACAGCCAGCTTTTCATATTTATATAAAATTCACGTTGTTTCGATCGCAGCATTTGACGCGAAAAATTAAATTGAATAATTACTTCTTTCGCTTAAACAGGCAAAAAGAGAGTCTGGGATAAAATAGCCATGTGAACGAATGTCAAAACATAGAAATAATAATTTTTTTTTTCACGTAGGTGAACGCACGTATTTAGCTTTTATATATCCACAAAAATTGTTGCCGGAAGTTAAAATCAGGAATATTATTTTTTTCCGGGAAAATCGAAATTCGTTGCGAATAACACGAGCATGCCGTTGTCGAAAATTAAAAGCAATAACGCATTTTTTGGCGCTGTCGAGGCCAATATTACACCAGCGACAGCTGTGGAGTAACACGCGTAATCTGCTCGCTTAACTGCTTCGAACAAGCTAGGAAATATTTTGAATATTCTTGCGTATAGTAATTAAAAATAAATACGCACAATATCCGCTCGTTTCTATTACCAAGAATTGTCTTAAACTCGTTTAATCGTATTTTCGGAAAGTCACGCGCTTGCCTTATGATAATCATGAATATACTGCGCGTTTATTAATTTTAATTATATCGTTACATAATTGTAAGTAAAACTGTAACTGTAACTGTAACTGCAAGTGAAACATTTTTCATCAAATATTTGCTCATTTTTATGCAATCGAATTTTCCTCATTATATTTTCAAAACGTTGTGAAGATTTTATGGCACTTCCATGAACCATTGAAAATGTACAGAGTTTTTTTTCTACACTGATTTTGTTTAATCGGCTAATATTATTTCAAGGTAAATTTCGAACCACTCGAGCTGCGATAAATTATACCTACATATCACGTGGAACATTTGGTCAGACATAATGGAAGAAATTTGAACTTCGGACTCTCAGCCTGGATTCCGCGCCGTACTCGCCGAATGGAGTTTCTTTTAATGAAACGATCGGAGACTCGATTTGCATCGTAAGATAATCGTGCTAGAAGAGGGAACATTAAGGCAAGGACAGTTAGTATCATGAAAAACTTTCAAGGTAATTCTCATTCAGGCTATACACTTGTTAGCGAATGATCCTTGCTCAGTGTTGCGTTTGTACCGATCTATTAAAACAAAATTTTTGCGTTACAAGATTTCATAATACAAACTCACACCGCATAACAATATAAATGTTCGAATCAAACTACGAATTCCTACCGTATCCATTCATCGTGGAAATAAATATATAGCTCCGCAAAATGTTTAGTAAACCAATTACCTCTACACCATACATTTCTTTTCCTCTAGTTTATGACTCGCGATCTTTCTACGACAACTTAATAAACGGCGCTTATCGCGTCGCAAAATTCTCCGGATTTATCGGCGATGTAACGTCCACCCATGAAACAATAATGACATAATAATGGAATAGCAATAATGGAATAGCTAATGCAGCGGGGCAGTATATTCGCGCGAGCTCAACGCGCCGGAATGGCGGTTAATATGCGATCACTCGCAAACCTCCTGTGCCGGGTTAAACGCCCCTCTGGCTGGATTAGAAATAAAAAGCCGGGCGCTAAGCCACTGGCCGGGGAGATACTAACTTGCTCGATACGCGGTATCGCGCGGGTAATAAAATTTTTTTCCCTCGCCGCTATTCGCAATATTTAATAACTCGCCGTCCACTGGGGAAAAAAAAGATCGCGAATGGTTTTCGACCGACTTGCCAGACTTTTTTACTCGAACTTGGAACATCCGATCGTCCTTCGCGCAAATCCGTTGATACGCATAAAGTACAAATTGATTTTTGACGCATAAATTCTTCAGAAAATTGGTACTCAACCTGGGACGATGACACGTGATGATACGTCTTAACACGTTGTTTGCCAACCACGAGATAACTCGTAGTTCGTTTACTCGCTATATTTATGCAGCTACGATGAAATTCCTAGTACATCATGCGCTCGACTCCTTACTCGATTTATTACTAACAAATTTATAAGCTCTGACTCGGCTCTAGCGAAGCGGCGGGACGCATAAAAGTCTACTTTTTACACCGGAATTCTGAAACAGGCTCGAATTTCTTGACCCTCTAACTCTCCGAAATGAGCTCTCCTCCTTTCTCATAAAGCGATTTTCGTGAAATCGACTTTTGGCAGGCCAAATCGGTCGAATATCTTTTCGCGCGATGGACCTTCCGAATCCCCGGTTAGGCGGAGGGCAGAAATCCTCGTCGATTTGTGGCGCGGAATGCAAATAGGAGGGTGCGCAGGGCGTTCCTGGTAAAATTATACGAGAATCGAAATGAATTTCCGGGATGATCCTCGCTATGGAAACGCATAATTCTGGCGGTGAGGCGCACCGATTAGCGGCAGTATGCATATCGGTGCCCGCGATTTCGCGCGATCTGTATTTGCACGGGCTTTCCGCTCGGTGTTTACGCGTGCGCTATCGCGCCCTCGCGTAATTCTCCGCGGATCCTGAATGGGCCGCTCGATGTTTGAACTTAATAAGAATTTTAATTGAATTAAATAAACCGGGGGGAAGCGTCGAGCCATGGAGAACGCGCGCGGAATCGTCGATCGGTTTTTCGCACCGAGTCTTGTCCTAGCCGATTTCCTTTAATCCTCACTACGCTTTTCTCCTTTTTCCTCCTACTGAACTAATAAGGATCACCTTGGTTATTACCTGGATTCCACGAGCTACCGCTTGCTCGTTGAATATTTGCGCGGAACTGACGTCCTGTGCAGTTTTCGATACGAAGCGTGTTTCTCGCGGATGAAGCGGATGAAGATTTGTTGACTTTATTTTTGTAGAATCTGCTAAGAGTTTTGAGCAGAGTTTTAAGGATAGTTTAGGAAAGATTGGATTGGAGTAGGATCGATTTAAGATGAGATCGATGCTTTTAGAGATGTGTCAGGAATGTATTGTATGGGAAATAGCAGGAAATCTTTGTTTATGTAATTTATTTCAATAACTTTAAGTGAGATTTTTACACGATATTGAGGCAGGATAATAAGACACGCGATGGATTTCTTCTTGACGTGTATTTTATACAAATTACGAAATATAATATAGAATTATCCACGAGGAGAAATAATGTACGTCGCCAACTCTTGTAAACCCAGGGAGTGGTAAACCGCCTAATAAGTCAGACGTATATATATATATGGAAGACCCTTAGCACTCGGAGAGTGAAGAAAGGCTTAAAATACATAAAACGAGTTAAACTTCCAATTAGATCGGACTTAAAAATAACATCCATTCATCCTGATTAAGCGTGGCATAATCTGGATTTCGGGAATATATCAACAGAAACGAGGCAACTCTAAATCACCGCATAATAAACCAGCCTTCGCCCGCTGCGGAACAGAGTAATTTCTGCGAATCATATCTTTCGAGGGGCCGCACGAACGAATGCAGGCAAATGCTTTCAAACGTGGAAGCATTAAGGTAGGAATAACGAATTCGGGAAAAGTGATTTCATTAATGGCGCTCCGTTTTCCAAATAGAGTTCGGGACAGTTCACGAGCGCAATGGAGTACGATAAACTGGACTAAACCTTGTATTACGGGATAGATACGATAACGTTTCAGGGTAAAATCAATGAAAAAGTTCGCCTCTTACTCGAGCTTTCTGGCTCATCTCGTTCTTTCTATTTTTCCACCTCGCCCCTCTTTCTCTCTCCTTCATCCTTTCTCTGCTGTCCTCTCCTCTTTTTTTTTCCTTTTTTTTTTTTTGGAGACGTAAAACAGAGCGATAAATTACGCGGGCGGATCACGAACGAATCACATCGGGCGTAAATACCCGTCGGTTTTTCCTCCTCCCCCCTCGTTGGAAATAAAACCGCATTTTGACGTATGCCCCAGGGCGGCGCACTGCACAGCGCGAATCTTTTCCTACGTGGGACACGTTTTTGCCCGGCCGCTGGCTTGAGAGGGTGCAATCGTAGGTTTGAAAGGGTGCACGCGATAAAACTGGACGATGTCGGTTTACATCGCACATTTACTTCTAGTGGCTCTCCGTTGAAAACCGCTGAAAGCCAGAATAATCTTTTAGGTCTTCCGTGATGCTGGGAAAGTTGTCGAAATTATTACGAAAAGGAATATAAATTTGTATTACGGCCACTGGCCATTGCGAAGGAGAAATAATCCCCTTGAATCGCGCGTTAAAATCGAGTGTATCGAGTTGTTTGAAGCGAATATGTCGGACGATATCTAACCGTTCACTTTTACGTGCGCATAAGTTTACAAATTGGGGAATAACCAACTGCAGTCTCATTTACATTACTTTGCAAGCCAACTAAGCTCTCGTTATGAATATGCATCCGCCAGATATCATTTTAATCGGTGGATCATACGTTTCACTTTACACCGGACATTTTTTTCGCTCGAATTTTTGAGCAGGTGCGTGCAATTGTAAAAATAATATTTGGGAAAAGCATCGTTGCGACCCACTTTGAATCGGGAATGGTTTTCAAACGTGCCGCCCTCGTCTCGAGCGTTACCTCACGGTACTCGAGAGCCACGTGAATATATTTCCCATTGCGGCAGTCCTGTAATATAATATGCATCGACAAACCTGCGCGAAGAGTGAAACATAACGCGTAACTTGTTAATCTGCCTTAACGTTATTTTCGCGCTAAGTACCTCCTAATGCAGTAAACTGATTATGCGTAATGGGAATAAAAATTGAATCACAAATACGAGTACTTATTACTAATGTAATCCGCGGATTATTAAAAAGCGTAAATATTTCATCGAGGTGACGGAGAAATGCGAGTTAAATTTGTCAGAGGAAAATGCGAATTTGTGTCCAAAATGCACAGTCGATAAAGTGTTTATAAATCCGGATTAAGTAGTAAAAGTTCATAATAAACTTCTGAGGCTGCGAGCAATTGTATATAAAAAAAAAAAGGCAATTTAACCATCTACCGCGTCAAACAAATAAATCGATTGCTCAAGCAATAGAATTTTATATGTTTCATTCACTATAAAAGCTAATAAATATCGTTGAAAGCGGATCGATCAAATTCTGCCTTTTTAAGTGACTACCTTTCAAAGTACAATATTAAAGAGTGTTACGCGGTCAGTGGTGAATTATCATTCAAATACTACGTACTAAAAGCTGAAGAGTAGGTAACAATACTCGTTCCTTTCTACCCATATTCCGCAGAATATTAATAAAGAACTCACCTGACAACCAAAGGATAGCAAGAGAAAAGCTCCACCATCGATCGGTCGATTTTCGATTATTTTCAAGAGCCCTAACTTTCAACCACGCGCTATAGAAATTTGAAATACGCGCGCGCGCGCAGTTGCAATTAAACGAGGTAGAAATGGCATAATTTCGCGGTGATGAGTTCCCGAAAGAAAAAAAGGCAGGAAAGGGGACTGGAATCGGAATGATGGCGGGCGAAAGCGCGGAGCCGAAAACGCACCGCGAAAATGCATTGTCGGTGAAGGGCGTAATTAACGGGACAAAGGGCGGGATGCGGAAAAAAGGGCAACACAACGCGGGAAGATAATTACCGTGATATCGGCGGTCGCGGTACCGGCCACGCTCGATTTATGAATATCCAAAATAAATGCGCAAAAGCGGCGCATTATGTGTCGCGCGTGCTATCGACGTTGCGGCTACATTGTAAGATTCGTACCAGAATCCTGGCTGGAACGATAAACGCTGGAAGTATCGATCCGGTTAAAATTACCGGCGAATCGTAATTCAGAAAAATCGCAGGACTTTATGAAGGTGCGTTTTCAGAGATTTTGTATGATTTTAAGATATGACTCTTAGTTAACAGTAGAACTACCAAACCAGTCAAAATAACTAGTCGGTCGTTTCTTTAAAAAATCGTAGCACTTTATAACGATGTACCTTTTGAGATTTTCTATGATTTTCATGCAGTATTTAGATCATCATTTTGATTTACCGAAATTTCCTTTTACTTTCTCCCTTTTTTAAAGGTGTATATGGTCTTGTAAATATGCCCAGAAAGTGACTGGTAGCTCTAGTGTTAAACACGCGGTCTAAGAGAGCGGTTGTTTTACAGTGGGATGAATTAATGCTAGAAGGAAAAAGAACCGATTTGGTGTTCGTGCGGTATTTGGATTTGGCCGACAACCCTGCTCAGCTGTATTATAACAAGCTTCATGAAAATGGTGTCACATTTTGTAAGCCTTGGCGATTGCGTCGTTGTTTATAATTATAAGTAGTTGAAATCAATACTACTCTTCTAGTTATTATCGGAAGAAAGACAAAGCAAAGAAAGTCAATTCAGTAATCATATTTTGCGTGATTTTATTCCAGCAGCTAAATTACTAATCAATCAAATGTAATATTTCTTCTTTGCCCTCGACTTTTTCTTCCTAGTCCTTGTACGTTATTCTTATCGATCAAACGCGCAATGTACCCATTCATTCCTATTCTCGACAACTAGTTTCAAATATATTTTAACACAATCGTACTTTATACCTTACAACATTCGATTTAACAGACTTATGAAGGTGGTCGAAAAAGGGGATCAAACCGCACGATAAATTCGCCACTCGAGTCTCACGATTATCGAATTCCCCCGCAAATACCGGATCTCTTCTTCCAGCGGGATCGAAAGCGAGCCCTGGCATCTGCTTAACGCCAAGTCGCCTTCCGCGATTCTCGGAATAAGATCTCCCGGAAAAGGCTCGTTCCTTTGCCGATGGAAAACCGGCGAACTTTCACCCTGAGGATTGGCCTTTGAATCGGCGGTGTTGCGATAAACGATTCGAATACCGTCCAACCTTGATAACATTCGTACAGCTCGGACATTTTTACCGTAACATTTTATCGCAATAAATATATATAAATATATGAATATTTATCAGGATATAATATTACGATGGACATTTCGAATATATAATGAAACATCTATTATAAATGATCGTGCGATATTTATACGCGTATTTATAATTTATTTGATCAAGAGTTTTTTTTAACACATTTTTAATTACTTATGTTATTTTATCAACATTTATCCGCGTTATAATCAATCGTACGATGATGACCGAATAACGTAGCTTTCGTATTGTACAGTAGTGGCTTTTCTACAAAACACGTTACGGAAATATCTTTAGCCAATTTCTTTATTTGCATTGCGGACGATCAATATTCACGCTCGATCAAGTCCGTAGTGAGATATCCGCAACGCTCGATGCTCGATACAGCGCAAACGAGCGAATAAATCGGATTCTCGTGTCGCGTGTTTTACACGGAGGGATTATGTACTTAATCCTATACGCATTATTATACTGCGATCCATACCTGCGGAACATTACGATTATTGCCAACCTATCGCGATCATATTATCAACCCAATTTATAATGCAAATTAACCGGAGGTAATTTATCTCCATTTTCGATGCCTCTGTACCGAGCGTCATTGACTTTCGCGCTTTCATATTTGCCGATCTCTCGTGCGAATTCATAAAAAATGGGGTTTGCTTTGCGCGCGATATTAATTCTGCTGAGAAAACCGGGGATTTGAGGGAAACGTAACGTGGCGAGCGAGAGTATTTGGAACGAGACCGAATCGCATTTGTTACGATTCGGGAGAAGCGTTCCTAAGAATGCGATCATCGAGGGTTTGTCTTCAACAGGTTCGCGACGGGGCCTGAATTCGCATCCTCCCGCGTGCGGCGACTGCGTTATTCGTACTTTCTCACATATGGTTTTAATTCGATCGCATGTCGCTCGTTTAGCCACTGCTGCACCTCTTTTGTTAATATAAGACGCTGGAAACGGAAACAAACATTATTATTTCTTCGGTCACTAAATTAAATCGGAGAAAATATTTTTTTTGTTGTACTGTTTGAGAAAGACCCCCCAGGGCCAAAATTGTAAGAAATGGTCCTGGAGAAAGAGGTGTGGGAATTCTTTGGCCAATGTGATAAGACACTGAGATGGTCTATAGCGGAAACGGAAGGTTGTTAAGAAGTCTACACGCCGTGGAAAGTTCAGACACCTCGCGTGTGCGTTTGTTAGCAAAAGAGTTTCACGACAAACTTATACAGTAACGCGGATAAGGGTAGACGCGGTTATATAAAGAATACAAGGAGACGCACTCGAGGAGTGCGAAGAGAAAGGGAGAAGTTTATGATTCCGCACTCTGTAGACTCACAATGAGATTATAAATTCTTTGAGCCAAGAAAATGAGTACAAAGAGAACCGATGCAATTTATCAAGCAGACATGAGAGCGTCTATGCTCATGGAGATCTCGAGGGCTATCGGTCGAGACTTGTTCAGAAAGTGGTTGCTAACCGGACGATGATTCATAGTCCTCAAGAGTGCAGCAAGCGCTATGAGAACTACTGTTCGAGAGGTGCTGGCATCTGGCATTGCCGAGCGGCACTAGAGAAAACGCGAATCTTTCTCGAACAGGTACCTTTCTTCGAATAATACTTGTTCACGGTCTTCCGGAGCAGACTATTCGTACGCTCTTCCACATTTACACTCTCATTGTACGAATAAACGTGTCCACTTGGTGCGTGGCTCAATAATCAAGGGCTTAATAAAAATAGTGATAATTTAAAATTGAAATTAGTATTGAAAAATTAAGCATATAAGAACAAAACGTACCTTTGTCCTTCCACGGCGGTGTTCCTTATTTAAATACTTTTATTCCAAAGTAATATATATACATATATATAATTTCTGTATACATACATTTGCATAATCTAATTTTCTTAACAAATAGACAAATATAATACTTTGGATTCGTTCATACAGCCAGCGATACCAGGCGTCGGACGATGCAATCGCGTATGCACCACCGGTGGCGCAGCCCGTCCCACGGGACCACCAGTAGTATAGCCTGTCGCGAACGTGTTAAGGCGTAGGTGCTGATGTCACGCGTCAGGAGTGTGCGAATGCGTGCGGTTTTCTACATGTGTATACGAAAAGCGTGTGAGGGCCGGAAGGTCCGTCAAGTGTCGAGAGTCAGGGTGGATAACGTCGAAAATATCCAAGTGTCAAAGCCTCGCTTATTCAATGTCCAATTCCCTTTCAATCGAGGTGTCGCTTCGAACTTCTCATTAATAAACAAATCCCACAACAATGAATCCCGTAGCACCGATCGCTCTCGTTGGGAGATATTAATCCGCGATAAGAAAAAATCTCTTTCGTCCTGGGCGTAGTTAATGTTCCGCCGCGGAAACTGGGTCAAAACTGATAACGGCGAGATGTACGATCCTTGCTTTATCCGAATTAAACTTTCTAGTTAGGGAAGCATTTTATTCCGCTTCGGTAACATCGTTACGCTTATCGTCGGGCCGCACACACGCGGCACTCCTGGCAATTCGACGAACATAGTTGTAAACTGCATGCATTTTTAGCATTGACGGAGATTATTACAATCCTGGAGACCGGTTAAAACTGTATCTCATTAAACTTTGACTCATTAGCGCGATACCCTGGCACCGCCCTATTGTCGCGCTATGCCGTAGCATGGTTAAGGTGCTTTCCGCGTCTGCATCAACCGTTGCTGAAACTCGCGTTATCGGAAATTAATGAAATTTCGCGGGGAGGCGTGCGCGGTTTCTCTTCGCGACTGATACCATGGCCGTTACTGAAGTATGTCTTAACCGGTAGGTCGACGCATTAAGTTAACGATGTATAATTCTATGATTCAAATCTGTGGTTGATGGTCATCTACTGCGGAGGGATAGTGATTCTAGGTTTTATCGTACAATCATAGTTTCGTCTTTGCGAATACGTCACGGAGTACATCTTATAGTTCTATGTAGAATCGTAAGTTGTAAGAAATCGATGGCATATCTAGGAATCAGTCGCTGCGCGCGACAATTTCTTTTTCTTCTCGATTTTTTTTCTTACCATATAAACTACGACGGAATATCGAAAATTTAATTCAGTAAAGATTCCGCTCCTCAACCTGTATGTTATACAATATCACTGCACAACAACGCTATTCGAGTATATTAGAACACCGACACCCTGGAAAACATAGAAAACCCTTTATCGCTCCACGTACAAATCCGACATCCCTCGTTACCCGCGATAACAAACATTTAAATCTCGACAGTAAGAAGCGCTATATCCATCGAAACTTGTTACGGAATCGCTAAACACGAAAAGCGAAACGTAGTCGCGGGCATTTCCACTTTATCTCGAGAATCTTGGACGAGAATCGGCGATAGAAATCGTCCTGAAAGCTGATTTTGGTCCACGGACACCGCGAAAGGAATACGTCAGGCGTGAGAAGCGAGGAGGGAAAAAAAACCTGAAGGCGAAATCGCGATCAAGGCCGGATAAGAGCCACCCCTCGGACGGGGTGAAAGTGGACGGTTGTAGGGGCAGTGGAGGGGGGAGGAGGGGGGGATAAATTGCGCGATCGTGATTCGATCAGAGGCTGGAGTCAAGCCGCAGAACGGCGGGGTAAAAGTTCCCCTTTACTGCCCCGCGATCGAACCGTTATGTCACGGGAAAAGTTCGGGGCACGAAACTCGGGCGCGTGTCGAAACATCGATGGATTTCAAGCCGAATTGCATTTACAAGCGTCATTAGCTGGATCGAAAGTAGGAAGTGGGATTGACGAGAAGAAGAATCGCGGGGGAATTCGATGAGAACTGCGATATAAAGTACCTCGGTTGTAGCAAAACGATACAGTTGTGTCGACAAATGTTTCCGTAAATTATGCGATATATTTTTCACTTGAAAAAGCATCAGGGGGATATTACGATAATTGATTTTTTTGTATATATAGATATTTTTTCCTTTTCTCAGAGTTTGTCTCTCGTTTTCTGGTAGAAAAAAAGTCATGGGATCAATAGATGAGTAATTATTCCCGATGGCAGTGCTTCTCGACTCGAACCGTGCATTTCAAAATATTTTGTCGAATCGAGTGCTTCACAAATTCTCCCCGTTTAACGAGAAAAACTGCATGGACCGCGTATTTATAAATTAGCATCGTTACTTGAAACGCTCGAATCTTCGAGACGTTTCCCTTTGAAGTGGGCTTTAATCGACGATACGATGTGAGGAGTAGACTCTCTCTCGAGTGTTGATAATTATCGGGGGCTATAGAGAAACGAGTACGTACCTCGAAGGCACGCGTTACGATGTAATACGAATGCACTCGTCGCACAGTGGAGAAAGGGGATGGTGGATCTTGATTCTCTCTTTTCAGCGACGCCTCGCAGACAGCCATATTCACTGGCACGGAAACTGCTGGCAATGTGTTTATTGGCTATGAAAGCGGATCCGCGATATATAAAAGTATCGCAGGGCGCTTTGGCACGCGATAAAGACCCGATACGGATATCTCCTTTGAGATATTCGGCGATGCTTCGAACTTTCGAGGGAATTCCGTTTGTCGATCGCACCGGACGGATGGCTCGTTATAAATTTTCAACATTTCTACACTATGATATTTCCACTCGGGTTGTTTTTATCAGGAATTTTGTCATTGTCGTAAAGTTATGACGATGAATTTGGGAATATTTCTTGCTTTCTTTTCTTTTAATATAACGTACGTCGTGTCGATCATAAAACAATCCCAACCTATGTCACCCTCACCATTCTCCATATTCTCTACCCTCGCGTTCCTTATCTTTATACTTTTTCTGAGTCCTCTTCTTACGAGTATCAAATTATACGCGCCGCATCATTATATAAATGTTATAAATCAAGAGTATAAAACGCAACTCGGTATTAATTTAACACACTTTTCCTCGTGGAAAAGCGAATTATATCAAGTAAAAAGCCATGGTGAAAAACAAATCGTCGATCAACCGCACCAGGATCTTTCTCTTTCGCACTCTGTTTTCGACCATCCTTTACTATTCTCACCATCTCGAGTCTCACCTCGCGCTTTCAATGCTAAGACCACCACTCTTTCGACCACGCGCTTCCTTCTTCCTCTAAACGATTCCTCGCCACTCATCGGTCGACACGCATCTCTAAATTCCAGAAATTCTTAAACCCTAGAACAGGAGGATGTCCTTTGAGGCGTTCCGCGGCGAGGCCGGAGTATTCGTGGGGATTTCCTCTGTCGGTCGGATCGGATGGATGCCTCGTTAGCCAGGCACTTCCTCGAGCTTCGCCGGATATGCTCGAGCCCAGAGAATTCTCGAGGCAATTTCGGATACGCGGCAGGCCGGAAGGGCTGGTAGGAGCCACGAAAAACCAGGACGGATATCCAGGCCCGGGGAAAAACTCAGTCGGAGTAACGATTTCTCCTGATTTTGCTGGCTCCGCGGGGGAAAACGAGGATCGGGCTTTTTGTCGTTCTTCGGAGAAATGCAGGAGCGCCGGTATCCTGGGCATTTTTCCCGCCTGCCCTCTCCGTGCTTCTCATTATCGTTCTATGAACGAACGGGAAGGAGCTGGGCTGCTCGTTGAAATTCTGCGAAACGTGCTTTAACCTCTTAGCTACTGCTGAACTGTCCACAGTGTTGTGTCCGTAATATGTATGCCGCTTGTCGACGTGGATTAAGCGTGAACGATGTAACACTGCGATTTGTCTCTGGTGATGATGTCAAATTCGCGACTGCCGAAGTTGTCGAAACGTGGAATCCATTATTTTTTTTTTTAATTTAATAAATTATGGAAGACGGTTTTTGGAAACTTTCCAATTTTGATATCGTGCTACGTGAACCATTGAATGGATTTATTTACATCGTCTTATCGGATTCTCTCTTTTTTTAATAAATATTTATGGCGTATCTGGATGGGTAGTTACATCTTGTCTTATTTGCGCGCAATCGTATATGGATGGAACTTTCTTTAATTTTACGTATCGATCATGGTCATGGAAGTTCACACTTTTGTCACCAAAGCAATCGGTTACTGGGAAGTAGGAACATTTATTACATAACATGATGTCAAACGTCTTTTATACGTAGTTTTACGTGCAGTGTCATTACGCATCTAAGCTCGCGACGAGTTGACCTCGTCGGTTTAGTGGAAGAGGTTAAAAGCCAATAAAATGCTGCAGACAAACACGCCATTTGGATGGGATGGCTTTCGAATAAAGTAAGTTTAAAGGCAAGAAAAATGTCCGTCTTAGTGCCCGCTTTAAACCCTGCACGAATCTCTCTGGTTATCGGAAACGTGTACCACTTTTATTTCTCTTGCCGCAGTTTCTCCCTGCTATAATCCTTTGGGATCGAGGATCCTCGCGTGACGAGATTATGGGCTAGTCGCGCGGAAGCTTGGAAATAAAATAAACGCGCCTCGATGATTATTCGAGTACCAAGGTCACGTTTGTTATAAACGTTTTCTATTTGTTTTATAACATCCATCGCTTATAATCATGCGACATCGTGATACTCTCCGAATTATCGGGAGAACGCGTGAAAATGATACAATTTCAAACTTTATTCAAACACGGTTTAAAGTGTTCATAGTTCCTTTGAATCATGATTTCTCAAAGGTTTTCGATAAATCCATTTATAATTTAAACGGACTTTCTATCAGCGAGGGAAATTTTTATTTAACCATGAACACACGACAGAATTAGAACGTTATAAAGCTCTATGATATTTCTTTCTCTCTTTCTCCTTCTATATCCCGGTTTCTCTTCAATTCATATAAATCAGACTCACTCCTATTATTATTTCATATTCAATACATATTTCAATTCTTCCAGCTAGTTTCCAACCAAAACGTGCATTCGATGAATCGATCCCTTTCCAATCTCACGACCCGAGGCTCCCCGAAAATTTGCACGGCGCCGATCGGCGATTCGCAGGGCGCGTGCTGAAACTTGGACGAAATCCTCTCGGCAGTCAGGGCGCTAATGAAGATTAGCGAGTGAACTTAGCCGTATTAGTAGGTAGCCGTGGTGCAGGGGAGGGGTTGGTGGGGCTGCCGAGGGCGCTATCGATCTTCAAAACGAGCGATGAAGATACCGGGGGGAGCGGAATTAAAATTCATGGCGCAAGAAGCGGAACGGAGCTGCCGCCGAAACAGGGCCCGGGTTTCCGCCATCGTGTAAACAAAGACGTTGTTGCACCACCCTCTCCACCCCTCTAGTCCAGTTGGGCTGATTTTTAGCCTAGCAAAACAGCCAGTCGCCCCGCCGAGGGCATCGATACAAGAATCTCGATCGTCGAGGCACGAGGTTGGGAGCGTACGATAAGAAAAGTGTGGATTTCAGGTGGACAAAGTTGGTACAGTTTTATGATTAAATGTCAAGAGATCAGAGCTTACTTAGCAGTGTTCGATGTATTCTTATAAAAAGATATTATAAAGAGGAGATTGGTTTTTTTGTACGCATTTCTTATTTTTAAAAAGTAGATAATGTGAAGGCTGGTAAATGGTTTAAATACAATGCTTAAGTGTTTATTTTTTTACTTGATGCTAAATATATACCTTCATATTTACTTATTCTTTCACTTTGATGCGCAGGGCACAGAATTTCAGAAATTATACTTTAACATACGTTGAAATTCAGGTAATTACTTCGCTCACCAATGCACAGCGATGGATAAGAATGTAAGTACTCAACATACATCTTCGAACGATTTATTTTCGTATCTTTATAAATATATTTTCTTGGCCAAATGTGTCTTGGAACGATCGAAAAACATTATTTTCGTGCGGTTAGAATTTGAATTCTTACCTCCGTGAAGCGTGCATCTGGAAAGGAACGCCGATTCCGTGGGAGCATGAAAATTTATGACATCGGTTCGGCTTATCGAGGGGGCAAGGGGTGTTTGCCCCTCTATTAACCTCGCAGCGCTCGAGGCGTGCAGTCGTAATCCATCGTCGATTACGTATTGCGTCATCGTAACGAAACCCGCGATCGTGCGGCCTTAAATGTTCTCCTCCCCTTAACCGTTTCGCGTGTGGATTATCGGGTTAATGTCTAACAGTGGATAATGCCAGATAAAGGACCGAATATATCACCGACCGTTTACTCGTTATCCCGGAATTTGTAACGTTTGTATGGCGCTTTGTTAATTGAGCACGCCTGAAGGCGTAGGGTCGTAATCCATTGTCCATTATTATGCCAAGGCAACTAGGTGTAGAACGAAATCCCAAAAGATAGCTTTTCTTAGCTGGTGCAGGCCATGATTATTCGAGCAATGCGTTATAGAGGATTTCTCATGGTAAATATAAAACGGATCATCGCATATTCCTTATTCCTAATTCTTTCCGCTTAGGTGCCTTTAGTATTTATTTTAGTAGTCATATTGTTTCTCATCAAAACTCTATAATTTCAGAAGGCACAATAATGGTAAGGTTTCCTTTAATAATTAAGAATACACTATGTGCGATAAAACTTTCATAAGTACATATACGCATTGACGTAGTCTCTTACGTTTATATCGTTTGTAAAACGTTTTTCTCTCCATTACGTTGTTCTGCACTCGGCAAAAGCGGGTCGATATTGATATATCGCAGTCTCCGGGGCCAACGGACGAATAGTCGTCATTGGATACCGCAGAGGGAGAATTTATAGTACTGCCTTAGTGCTGGAAGAGTTATAATTTCCTGCGCCAAGATGGTGTCTAAGCAGTTTCGCGTGAATCCCGAAGTAAACTTCGTTGAGACACAAACAGGAGCGCCCGCACAGCTCGTACGGCCATAGCAATTAAGTGAAGAACGTAATAGGAGACAATGGAGAGCTCCTGGACCGATGAAGTCGAGAATATCTTTGTCCATGGAAACTTTCGACATCGGTGACCTATGTATTGGAAAAGAGATAACATCGTGAAGCTTATTATAATTCACCGTCGCCATTGAACTGCAATAAATCGATACACGATAAACGTCATAAACATCGTTGATTAAAAGATATTTGATAAAGCATACAACTACTTTAAAACGATAAGCAAGTCCCCAATACGAATACGCGCTACCAAATATTCGAGGCTAAAAGGTTTAAAACTTGGTCATTGTGTAACACGATTATTCTGTAAAATCTTCTTCTGTAAAATCTTCTTATTCCGTAAATCGTGGCCAATTTGTCGACGATCAGGCGATGTGGAAGAGCTGCATTGCGATACTAGCTCGATTCGCCTTGGAGCTCATTCCGATCGGCAGGTCGAAAGTTTTTCTGGTCTACGAGATCCAACGGTCGGATCAGAAAGGGGTAACTGCACCGTGGATTCTCCGTTTAAGGAACATCGTCGGTTTAACTCGTGAAAACTTCAGCATGGCGAGGTACAACGAACGGGAGCAAGGAATGCTTGTGTATCTGGCAAGAAGAACGACGAATATGCGGCCTTTGGCCGTCTTAAACGTTAGCAGGAAACAGGCGGACAGCCGTTCGAGAAGGAAATTAACGCTGGAACTACCGAGCAGTCAAAGGGACTCGTCCGTAATTTCTTGCTCGCATTGCTCAAATTTACGAGGTTGCTTTTTCCGAGATTTCTCATAATTCCCTTGTGGTGTCTAAGCGATTAAGTAAATCTATTTGCTTTTCTTCTTCTTTGTAACCTTCGTCCAACGAAAGGATTATGCGATTTTAGCGGGCAAATACGTATAATGCAGTGCTCTTGTGAAGCCAATTTGTATTCAAAAGACAACGCTTCGTCTTTGAGCGGAAATTCAGTTTTATCCCTCTTTGGGTTACTTCCGAGGAAGTGATGATAAAACGACGAGCTAAAGGACTATGATTAACACAGAAATCCTGCACTGATGTCTGTCAAGTTTCAATGGACACTGTGGGAGGAGATGAAATAATTAGCGTTTGGTTGCACTTCTCGCGAAGATTCTAACCCGAGTTTGCTCGTCGAAGTGGCGTAAATAAGAAATGAAATAGAATGTAATACGTCAATATTCGAGTCTTGTCTCGGTTCTTTGGCAAGAAGAGGTAGACGGTTGCTCGGATAACATTGTAAGAAAGGTAAGGAAATCGCGTGTTTTGCTTTGACGGAAACGATAGAATTCCTCAGACCGGAATCGTTCTCGTATCGATCTTCACTTTTGTCGTCAAAGCTCGGCGATGTCAAGAAGCTACCGCAATAACAGTAATAACGGACGATAGAACAATGAATGTAATGAAAGAATTGAAGTTTGTCGACATGCGAGCCATTGAAGCGTTTTAAATTTCCTTGAAATTCCTGAGGACAAATGGATGAAACTTTTTTTACAAGATAAAAGAATCTCTTCCAAGGTTAATGCTCTGCAATGTCAAAAAGCTCCACGGAGCGTAACCGCAAAGTAGCATAAATTGCACCATAAAGTGGAATCCTTTTCCTTTCCTGTATTTTTTTTTACATATTCTTCTAACAACACCTCAAATACGTACAGTTGCCTTTATGCTCGCGGTGGTCGCGTATATAAATTTTCCACTCTACTTAATCCCTTTGAAATCCGCGAGGACGCATAGATAAGGCTCCTTTCAAGAGGCAAAGGAATCTCTACCAAGGTCAATGTTCTACAACTTCAAAAAGCTTCAGTCACTGTGACCTCAAAGTAGCGTAAACAGCAGCAAAAAGCGGTACCCTTCGTCCTTCTCGTACTTTTTTTTTTACATATTCTTCTAATAATACCTCATATATATGCAGCTGCATCTTATTTATCCTTGGGATGTTCGCGCAAATAAATTTTCCACTCTTCTCAATCTCCTCGAAATCCGCGAGGACGCACAGATGAGGCTCCTTTTACCAGGCAAAGGAGCCTCCTCCAAGGTCAATGTTCTACACCGTCGAAAAGCTCGAGCGACTGTAACCGCAAAGTAGGACGGATCGTGCCAAAAAGAGGAATCCTTTGTCTTCCACAAGGAGAACGGCAATGCGCCCGACAGCAGGAGAATCCTCGGCCGTTTTAGCTCCTCCAAAGAAACAACGAAAAGGCCGGTGGAAGGTCTTTCGTTGAAAGGGAAGACGGCCTGCGCGAGTAGCGGAGAGAGAATATTCGGTCGTTGGCCGTCTCGGCCCTTCGGGAGGATTAACACGTTCGTGCAAAGGGCAGGTTTGGGAAAAGGGAGTGAATATCGGCATTTTTGGGGAACAAAGAGGCTCCGAGAGTCGATCTCTCGCGCTTCGTTTGATTCGCGAAGGTTCGCAGTCGGAGGCTCGGACCAAATATCGTTGCGTACGGAAGTCAAACAAATGGAACAAAAGGAAGTTACTTTCGCGCTGATCAGGAAGAATCGAGGAGGCGGAAGAAAATCGAGGCGACGAATAGACATCCGAGGAATCGCGCCTTTTCAATACTCGGGAAGCGGGAAAACGAAGATTCGTTGGAAGAACGAAGAGATCTCGATCGCGCTTTTTCCGCGAGCGTGAGACTGTCGTGATGAGGGGATTCTTAAGAAGGTATATCTTTCGCTAACAAAGGAGAACATTCTGCTCCGACTCCTGCAGTTTTGCGCCGAGTGGGATTCGCTATTATATTCTTCGCTTCGTGTCTCGCAATGATCGTGCAAGCGAATTAGACACTTTTTCACCATAAGACTCTTACATTTTCTATATTGGACCATCAAAAACTCGTGCGCGAAATTACAACCACCTATCACCATTCCGATATACATATCCGGATAATCTCTGAATATACATACGTCTTAGAAAAAAGAAAGGGAGACGAAGAAGCGATCCACGCTTCTCTCACCGTTTTTCTTAATACTATGCACATTGATTAAACGAAAGCTGAGAGCCTTACTCTTAAAGAGCCTTTCTACTTAAAGAAAATATTAAAAAGCCTTATACATTTCTATAAAACAGTATCGTAAAATCGGGACTCCTCCATAACGCGAATAGTCCTCCGCGCGATACTTCGACCAGAAAGCCTGGGTACCTTGATTCAGACTAGTCCCGCACACGCAAAGTCCCCTGTCCAAATTCCGACTTACCCGATCCAACATCCCAATTCTTTTTCCCCAGCACCTACAGCACATTTTTATCCAAACCTCACCATATGCTCTCAAAAAAAAAAAAGAAAAAAATCAATAATCCAATAAAAAATTCCCAGCATACCACGGAGACTGCGTGCAACGTGTCAAGATGCGTGAACGGAAGCCGAGGCCCTGGTCGCGACTCTCGCGAAGGGACTCGTTTGCGAGGTCAAAGCTTCTCGCGGTCGCGGTTCCCCGCGGAAACACGGGACCGACGATGGCCACCGAGGAGTCCTCCCCTCCCCCCCTCCCCTCCCGTCCCGTCGCCTGTTCACGGTTAATGAACATCGCCGAAGTGAACTTGCACAAATTCGGGAGAAGGAAGGGAGAGCAAATTGAGTGAGGCGGCAACGGGACTATTGATCCGGCTCTCCCCCTTCCAGTACACCCCCGCCCCCTTCCACACCCTGATCCTCCTCCTCCTCCTCCTCCTCCTCCTCTTCTGAGTCGGCTGCCCGGAGCTAGACGAAAAATTCCCCTCTGCCATCCGCTGCTAAGGAAACGCGCGAGCCCGGAGAATTTCCGAGACAATCGCGTTTGTCTCTGGGATCCTATAAATTAAATTTCACGTCGGGACGCAACGGCTCGCCCTGCCCCATTATCGTGACTTCTTTACGCTCGTTAATAATTCCCGCTACTCCCCCCACCCCCCTCCATTCCTTCCGTTTTCTGCGCGTCGTACGACTGTTCGAGAAGCTTTTTTTTTCTCATGATTAACCGACGACACGCGCGTGGGATACGCATTCGGGGATCGAGGATGGCTCGTGGATTCGCGAGGAAATCTTTGCGGGGATCGAGAGCAGAGGGTCTGGGTTTTTAACTTGTTTGGATCACGGGAGAGGGGGACGAGTTGTTTTGGGTCACGCGGGAAGTATATCGATGAAAGCTGATGAGTGGTAGCCCTTTCGATGCGGCTGTGTTTTTTCACCGGCATGATTTTTATATATGGATAGTGGAATCGCGAATATGATGCGTAGGTTGGTTATAAAGCGACATACGTTTTCTCGCGTAGAGTCTGTTTTTTTATTGTTTTGCAACACCGAAACCATGCCTCTTTGTGGATGTATTTAGATGCCTTTGTTGATATATTTAGATATACTTCGTGGATCTTTAAAGAAAAGGGTAGCAAAGTAGAATGTTAATAATCAGCATGATCGAATACGTGGCTCGAAAGCACAATAGTACGTCATCGAAAACGCGACGTAACGAGGATGAGGCAATTTTTTCTAAGAGATCGCCGACCAGTTATTCCCATTCGTTTGATAGCTGTACCGTTAAAGATCGTTCCGGGATTATTTCGATCACGGCTAAAAGCTTTTGCGGGATGAACGTATTTGCTCCTCTACTCTCAAGAGGAAAAATGTCCACCGCAGGTATATTTTTCACATTCCTGCGCAATTTATCGCAGAGTCTCTCTTACGCTTGTTTAGAACGTGGCGAAAGTGAATAATAAACGAGTTTTTCGGATGTGTCATGCATTCGTGACGTGGAGCGTTCAATGGTCAATTCTGGTGTCAGACACGCGTGACGCTCCCAGCGAATCTGTTAATCAGTCGTATGCACGTGGATACACGCTGTTCGAGGATCAACGACGCGTTTCGCTGCTGGTTTTGAGAGCAAAAATAATCCCCACGAGCGACGCAATAAGCTTAGAGTTTTCATTCATAAGACGTTTTAAGGATCGTCTCTCCTTTTATTCCGATTAAGGTTGGAAGGTTTCCTACGATGAAGGCGTTTATTGCCACGGCACGAGGGGGAAGGATGTTCGTCGCGGACCATGGCGCGGCTCTCGTATTCTCGCACAATATACCGCAGATTTTTGTTTATACGCGCTCAAAATGTAATAAAAGCCCACCGTGGCGCGCGGTGTATTTTTGCACAACGCGCCGCAGATTTTTGCTTGTACACGTTTCAACGTGACGAAAGTAAATAATGAACGAGCCCGCCAATGTATTACGCGCGCGTAACGCCGATTACGAATATGTTGGCCGATTGTATGCGAGCAAAGACACGCGTTCGACGACGCGTTTCATCGAGAGTTACGGTGAAACAAGAGAGTACAGAAAGATGAAGAGGACGAATTTAGAATTCGGATTTTGAGGATTTTGTGGGAACCGTTTAAAACTGCTTTTTAGAAAAGAAGAATGACCTTTTGGGATTTTGGATAAAGGTTATAACCTGCAACGCTTTATTATGGAAATGATGAAATACTTGATAATGGAAAAAAAATCGGCTTTGTTTTTTAATCGTTCAGTAACGTGATTACAGTATCCGACGTGTAACACTGCGGCCTGATCGAAATGTTATTATTCACCGTTTCAAAACATTCTTCTATTATAGCGCATACGTTTTCAGTTGTCGTATTTAACTCCGTTTTTGTTTCAAATTTCATTGCATTGATAAATTTAGTTAGAGGAAGCGCAAAACCGGAATCATGTGCGGTAATGCGAGATGAATGGCAACTGAAAAAAAATTCGTAATCTTTTTCACCGTTTTATTTCGAATACGCGACGTGGCTCAATATTTTTCGCGTAATATTGGTGCATCGACCATCGTTCTCCCTTCGCGGAGAAGTCAATTTGAGCTGTTCAGTGGCACTCCCTATATTCCGCCACAACCGAATCGCTATAACGATGCTATACGTTCATCGCATAAACGAGATATCTACGGTATACTTTTCACGGTGGATCGCGCACGGCACCGGCATCGACGGTTTTACACAGCCTCGCGTACGTACTTCCGGCGAATCGAAGCCCCATTCTCGAATTTCAATTACCCTCGTTACCCTTGTTGCGCGGCGAATACCGAAAAAAAAATCCCGCAGCTCCGTTCAAATCTCGAAGCCCCGGCTATTCCGTCACACTCGCGACTCCTCGTTAATTATTTCACGACCGACCGGTCGGTTGCCAAGGAACTCCTCCACCTCTTACCGGTGGATCACTGTTCCTTTGAAAAAATGGACCCGTTTGAAGGGATCCCACTTCGACAAGGAAACTGTGAAAGACATTTTATGTCCGTCTTGGTGCTCAGTATTTTATAATTGAGCGACCAACGCTCGAGGTTCTAATTAACCTTTTGCATACAACCCTCCATCGTTGGGAAGGCTCCATTCAAAGGCATTATAAGTTGGTTTTAGAGATAAGGGAGAGTAGACCCACATCTGTCAAACTGGAATTACCATTTTGATGGCGATGTACCGTGTCGAAGATTTTAATCGAGTCGCCTAAATGTTAGACTAAATGTTGGATTTTGGAATCGTGTTTGGTTTGTTGTCGAATAAGGATATGAGTGTAGTGATTTAGGAGTAAAGTCAAGGAAAAGTAGCTTGTTTGCGGTATTTCATGGAAGGATGAAATAAAATAAGATAATAATAAGACGAGGCTTTTTTTTCTTTTGCTTTATCGTATCACAGATTTCTCACAATGGTATTCCACGTAAAAAGCTTTGAGCAACCGACCTAAGAAGCGATCTGCATATCCATGATCTATCATTCGGGTAGATCTATCATTTGTTGTAGAAGCAGCGGACAATAATTCTGACTGATAAAAATAAATCAAAAGATCGTAGCAAATATGGAAATATTTTCTCCCGATCTTTTGATCGCTGCATCACAAATCGTTGCGTGAGAAACTTGCACACTTGACAATATTCTTTTTAATTTGCTATCGATTCGGAATTAACAATCGAGCAATCACGATAGCTGGCAAAAGTTTCGATGAAAGCCAACTAGACTCCGTGGGTACATATTTCAGTAGTACGCGGTAAAGAAGGAATTTTTCTGTAGGCTTACCGAGACCTACATCAGGGGCTTTGAACGAGTGGCCTAAAGACCTGGGTAATTTTTGCTGAGCTTAGAAGCGAATAAGAATGGAGGAGCGACGGTTTCGATGAAAATCAGCTCGGCGTAATTGCAGGTAGATTAACAAGAACGAATCGAGGTGAGCGGGTCGAGAGAGCTAATACCAGTCGTGAGGCATTGCGACCGACAAAGGCCATCTCTCTCCCCTCTCTCTCTCTCTCTCTAGCTCTCTCTCTAGCTCTCCTCTCTTTCGCTCTTTGCTTCCTCTACGTTTTAGCTGCTTTTTTTGTCATCTCTATCGCCCGCGCGGTGTTTACGAAAATGGTTCGTTGAATTCGATAATTCAAATTCAGCCATTAATGCATGGAAATTGAATCGTTACCCTTTTATAACGCGGGGAAACATCAAAGTTACATTTTGTTTACATGCTTTATCAACCATTCATTCATTCGAGATTGTTAGATTATTTTAAGTGAAAAGTCGAAGCTTGCTAGGCCTTGATCAATCTATTTCTTATGTCGAACTTCTTTCTTTCTCTTTGAGAGTACGATATTATACGAAGAGACAACGAAGTACAGACAGGGCGCCGACATTTAAAAGGAATATTGGATACATAAAATCAAAATACAAAAAAATTTAATTCCAGAACTATCAAATTCGATAGACTGGCGGGTCAATCGTTTTCTACAAAAATTTCATTGCTCCGCGACAGTGCACTTTTCGGGGTTCTCCATGATTTTATCACAGCAGATAAATCATTATATCGATCCATATCCTATCTATCGTCTCTTCCTTTTTAAGATATACGAGCTATCTCAAGAAAGTATATACACACTCATTGGCAAAAATTTGTCCGTAAGTAGTTCGAAGCACAGGAATTTAGTTTAAGCGCAAAACTGATTCAAAGTGTGTCATACATCATTCAAATTTCCAAATGCACTTTTTCAGGACACTCTATATATACCGTAGACATGTTCAAAAGGCAGCTGATACTTCTAGGGTGAAAGTACGATCGGAGTGACAAAATGCAAAGGAAATGTCGGTTATGGAGGATTAAGGGGCTTGGTCAGGATCGAGGAGGGTGGAAACGGGACACGATCGAGGGGCTACCAAGAGAAATATCGAGCCCGGTAATGGACCAGCTGACTTTTGTAACTCCAGGACCGATCGCCCGGAGCTTCCTCCCGCTGGACGAGCGCGCGCAAACCAAGCCGCTCCTCTGGGCGGGCCGAACTTTCGAAAGCTTCAAAGCGAACGTGCCGGATGCATATTTGGAAAATCTGCCAGAAAAGCCGGAAATTTCCCAAACCACCTCCCTCAAGTTACCACCGTATCCCGTCCGGGTTTATTCCATTTTCAGGCACGATTTTGGCAACCGATTCTCGTTGAAAGGTGGAACGTTTCCGTGGGCACGAAATGGCCTCGAAAAATGAACGTAGAAATTGGTATGCCGTATGAGAATCTAGCGGCGATTACGCGATAGGTAAATATTACGCAAAAAAGCTCGGATAAAATTTGACAGACGGATCGGGATCCTCTTCGCGTGGGAGTAATTGGAACCGATGGAGAATGCGAGACCTTGATATTCTTAAATGAGATACATCGAGTTGTCGAGGATACATCGCGTCCTGCTTTATTCGATGTCTTCGCGAGTGGTTCGTTGTATTATGCGCTTCGTATATTTGCTACGATCAGATTACAACTTTATGCTTATCGTAAATTTGAACGACGATACGTTCCTTTTTATATCTCCTTATATTTCTTCTTTACATTTCTTTCTTTATATATCTTCTATATTTCTTCAAGGATCTATTGCGAGTGAAATATCAACGTACTTCGTTTTCCATGATGCTAATACACTCTCATATATATCTCACGCAATTTTACTATTAATTTTCTTATAAGAGGTACTTTCCACGATCGCAGTAAATACCCAGTACACTAATATTTTAAGCCCATCTTTCGGGGAACGATCACGGGTAAAATAACAACGTATTTCGCTTTCTTTGACGTCCATCCACTCTAGGCATATTTCGGGGAGTTATACCGCGAAAATTCGGCTTTGCAGAACGGCGCACGCTAACCGCGAGACCTTAAGCGCTCCTCACATTCGGAAAATCCGGGAGGAAATCCGGGAATTTCACAAGCCGGCTGCCACAAGTTCCCGCGATACCGCTTCCGAGTTTATTCGATTTTCGGGCTCGAATTCGGAGACCGGTCCGTAGCGCGAAATGCAAATTTCGCAGTAGGTACGAGGTGGAAAAAACATTAATACTTCGTCGGTTCGTGCCGGTTGCTATCTCCGCGACCCTTTCCTCCACCTCCCCCTCTCCACCCCCTTACCACACCGCCACCCTCTTCCCCTGACGGGAGCACCTCCCGGTATAAATTCGCGTAATATTCATTTTTCCCCTTTTCTCTCTCTCTCTCTCTCTCTCTCTCTCTTTTTTTTTTTTTGGGAGGTCCGCACGGCCGGGACCTTTTCGTCGTGGCGCCTCGCATTTTTCACCGACGGAAAACTAATGGACGGCGATTTATTCATACGTACACGGGCGCGGCACGTCGACGAGTAACAGTTGGTCGTACGTATTGCCCGTTATCGCGATATCGAGGACCAAGGACGAAGACGGTGGCCGAGTTTCGCGAGGAGGGAGACTCTTCTTCTTAATTAAGTTTCGGCACTGAATACTAAGGTCGTTTGATCTGGTACTCCTACTGTTTAATGTGGATTCTGAGTCAGCGGAGGTACGTGTATCGTATGGAAAATTGTGGAGAGGCGGTGGGCGAGATTTGAACTCGAATAATTCGCATGGAAGTCTGAACTTCGGTACGCTATACTACTGCAGGTCTACCGAGTACCTTCGACCGACATCTTTTTCTAGTCATTTTCGACACCGAGCGCTGAGGCTATTTGGTGTGAGTTTTACTTTAACGAAGAAGATATTGGTATTTATTTCTGTAGAACGGAGAAGGTATTTAACGTGGTAATAGGATATTTCATGATTTTAAAGGCTGGGAGGTAATTCGTTATCGATCTTAAAATGAAGGGTGGTTTTTTCAGTTGATTTAACATTTCTTATACTATGTTCATAACGACGCCTGGATATCGTAGATTTTTGCAGTCAAGGAAATTTTATCCCTTTGGCATTAAATAACTTACCTCGCGGTTTATACTCATAATACATGGTTCTCGATCAAAGGATTTTTGAAAGAAAGTCCGATAGTCAAAAATAGATACGTACTTGGACGTATAATTATTAAAGATTTCAATGACTTTTCTATACGAACTGTACGATCGTTCAGATCGTCACATTTGCATATCGTTCGCGTATTTATCACAAGATCAGACATCTATAAGACGCAATAGATTTCCATGGAAACGTTTCAACATTCTTCTTGCAATCCGGGAGCGAATAGGAGGATCGAACGAAGTGAGATTATTCCGTGTTAGAATCAACCCGATTCTCCCGGATGTGCAGCCTCGTCACTTCTGCTGATTCTGTTAGACTTGCATTTAAATTCTCGCACTGCGTCGGCGGCGTTTCGGAATTTATCGTCTTATACGCTTCCGATCCTCCGTTGGACGAGTAATACTTGCCACGCTATAAGTTAAATCCCGTATCCGGTGATTCTCGTTGGACCAAACGGATCCAAGTCGACGATCAAGCAGAGCGAGCAACGCGTAAGAACCGTGAAACTTATTTATGTACCTACGATTCTCTCAAAGTTTTTCCACGCACGCTTTTGAATCGATGATTTGAAATACATTTCGAATATTTGGTCAAAATTCAAATATATATATATAATATATCGTAGCTTACCAGTTCGCGTAAAAGGTCGACCAGTCAACTACCAAACATGGTTACGAATTTTTTATCTTTACACGTAACGCATGCACTCTAAATCCAATAGACCAAACCACATCTCGACAAGCACATCGCGAACCTTCTAACTTTAGCGCTGTAACGTGAAATACATATTCAAACGAGCTGATCTTTCGGTATAAAAACTCAGTCCACACGGCCACACGGAGCGAGCATCACAATCCCACGACTTCTCTCGACCCACGTTCTTTCCTCGCTCTTACACCAAATTTCCAGCATTCGACCGGCAACCCTAACATGGGCCCAAAATCGACATCGACCAACCCTTCTCCAGGGCTTAGACGAGATATAAAATAAGTAATTCGTTAAAGTCACCCAGGCTCGAGGGGGCGCAGGAGGAGGAGGAGGAGGAAGAGGGGGGGGGGGTAGCGAGGAGGGCACTCGAGTCCATCAGCCGCGATAGAGCGTGGCGCTGAGTAAGCATTGGAAATCGATAACGCAATCCGGCCGGCGTCGCGCAAACGTTTCGACGTGACAGCGGTCGACTGATATGAGCCGCCGAATGTGACAAACGTTCATAATGCATGCAGATTCCGGGATAGGAAAGGAGAGAAGGGGGGGGGGGGGTAGAGAAAGAGAGAGAGAGAGAAATATATATATATAGAGAGAGAGAGAGACAGAAAGAGAGAGGAGAGGGAAAGGTCGCGACCCAGAGGAGGGTAGGGCGAGGGGGGTTAAAGCGGTGGCCGAAATAAATGGGCGCCATCGGTCTCCATCGGAATGACCACTTTTACCCCGCGGGCCATTGTTCATTAACTTTCCGTCCGCCGATTAATCGCGGCGGCCCTGTCGACGGAGTCGCAGGAGAAAGAAAAAAAAAAAAGGGAGAAAGGAGCTAAAAGAAAGGGGCCCGCTTCCCCCTTTAGCCCCCCTTTCCCCCTCCCCCTCATCCTACCCCTGGCCAATCCCCTCTCTGGTCGCCATCTGACGGAAAAATGAATTGAATTCGCGAGGCAGGAGGGAGGGGGGAGGTGGAGGGGCGGAGGAAGAAGGCAGATGTAATCGGCGCCACCCCCCCCCTCCACCCCCCCCTCCTGGGGGAGCCTCCGCGAAACCTCGCGACCGCCGCGGAATGGAAATTCATTTCCAGGAACGGCCGGCGCGCACCGGTGACGCGCCGCTTTGGAATTCGTTTTCTCAAATTTCTCAAATTTAATTCCCTGTATTCCGCCGAGATCGCGGGGATCGCTGGTTTATGGTCGTGCTTGCGGAGGCTTGGGGAGGGGTTGGGAGGTGGGTTAAGGAAGGGCGACGCGGGGAGGGGTGAAAAAGGAGGAAAAGTAGCTCAGAGGTGGGGCAGTCGGCTGGAAAGCGAAAGGTTCCGGGTTCGCGTCCTGGTCCGGCTATTCGAGGGTATGATTTCCTCCAGGCCTGTTTTTATATTGATTCTGAATCGCTCGAACGATGCTGAGCGCTCGTTCTTATGCGCATTTTAATCAAAATTATACGTATCAAACTTTCGAGGTGAGCTTGTTATTCAGTGTAGAACGTAGAGTCATTACCAGAACACGGTGAATTATTCGAAGACGTTAACGCGCACCTCAGAAATCACTGGAGGATTCATGAACATCAAACGCGAGCAAGTGGCCATTTCGGCCCTAAAACGCGCGACGCGTACACTCCGCGCTCAATGGGATATTTACATCCAAAGTCCTTTCGCGCATAATGAAATAATTTAACGCTACTTCGTGTATTCCTTCCTTGCAAATCTATGCATGTATTCGTGTATTGTTTTATGCCGCATAAGCGGCTCCTGCTCTTTGTCGTCCACGTTATGTAAATTTCACGAACGCAACAGTCATGTATCCTCCAAGCAGTAGATCCTAGCTTAAATGGTCTCGACGATTACAATTAGAAACGCGCGAATAAAGAGATTTCGGTTGCAAACAGCGAATCGTGGTATGCGACGATGTACATCTCAATCGTTGACAAACCGCAGAAAACAATTAAAAACGTACTTTTTCTCTGATTTAATAAACGAGATTCCCGACGAGCATTTAAACTGCGGCAAAATACAAACCAATCTTTTTTCCATTCAAACTTTTCTTATTATCACTGTCACCGTTACCACTTCCACCCTTTACTCCTATAACCGGTCGCCTTACGTCGCACTCAGCAAAGATTTTCATATTAATCATATTTCACATTCAGGATCCTCATATAATCGTACACTCGATCTTTCTCCATGACTCACGCTCACGCATTACAATCCTCATTCCTCGATAGAGAAAAGATCATCATTTTCCAACGCCTTCTCTCATAAGAGTCCCCGCTGTAACCTCGTTTGAAACAAAATAAGCATCGCTGCCTCTGGGCGATCGACAGGGTGGAGGAGTGAGGTTGAAAAATAACGAACATCGGGCGCGGCCGCGGGATATGATCGCGAGGCGCGTGCATTTTCGCCTGGTGGAGATGCATGTCGTTCATTAGCCCCGTGCGCCTGGCCATTAATCGGCCGGGGCCGTCGGCGTGGCCGTTTGAAATCGGCGCCGAGCGGGAATATTTCCCGTGCCGCGGTAGGACGCAAAGCGGTGCACGCGTGACGCGACAAAGCGGTCGGATTCGAGCGGGACGAGTGGTTTTAAATCGATATAAAATGCCCTTCGAGGGCGGTAATTGAACCGAGGTCTTCCGGCCTGCCCGCCAACCCTTTCACCGCCCTTTCGCCACCGCCCTCGATATCCGCGGCTTCCCACCCGACCGAAGTCATTTCCGCGGGGGATCGTTAGGGGGAAAAAAAATTAAAAAATGGAGAAAAAAGGGGGGAGGGAAAAAAATTACCGCGATTTCGAGTTGCCGCGAAATGGATTTTTCCGATAAGTCGTTAAGTCCCACGTCCGGCGGGATCTATTTTTTTCCACGCTTTTTTCTCTCCCTTTCTCTCCCGTTTTCCCTTCTCCCTTTTTTGCTTTTCCTCCCAAAGAGACGGCACTTATCGTCGAATGCGCGGGAAATTATCCCTCGCGATACTCGAGGAATTCTAAGAGAAAGAGGAAGGAGATATTTAGAAGTGTGTGTGTTTTTTTTTTTGTAATTATACTGGCTGGTAAGTGTTTTACGAAGTTCTCCGAGAATTGTTAGTCGCGGAGGATTTTTTAAGGTGTAGAAAATTATTGTCTTTGTACTGGTACTTTCGTAAAAAATAGCGTGGAAGATTATCCGTAATATCGGACAGGCATTGAGCGAATCTTCGAATGCTCCGCTCATTTGACCTTTCGATTTAATTAATCCTTCTGACTTCACCAGGATAAAATAAAAGCGTGGTATCGTGAAATACGATATTTTCGAAATGAGAGTAAAGGTCATATACCTATAATGTTCGCCCTTTCTGACTTTATAAAGCTTTCGCGATAACATCCGCCAATGCGGAGGCTTCTTCGAAAGACGGATCGTCTCATTTTTCTTGGCTAACGGTTGAATGTAATACGCACGGGATGTTTCCTCGCCGCCCGAGTCTACGTAGACTCAAGTGTTTCCCCGTCTTAGAATATCGGTGAATTTTAAAGTCGAGACAAAAAACGAACCGTGTGAATTTCGACGGAAGACAAATTAGACCTCTCACTTCCCGCATTTCTTCTTTCGCGGAGGAGCGACCTACCTTTTCCAATATTAGAGAATATTATACGTGTACTTGCATATTCCCAGAGCCACCAGACAATGTTAGTTCCATCATAACTGTTTCTTCTCAGCCCCGCGCCCAGGGAAGTTCCGATAAGTTCTCTTAAAGCACAGAAACTATGAAGGTACATGCATTATTCCCCGGCATTTGTGTTCCGCAAAATGTCTGGCGAAGCCAATATGTATACCTTGTCGAGCTTTTTATCGTCATACTTGCTACAGCGTTAATGACACGGGAAGCGTGGACCAACGAGGATGGTGTAATGGAAAGTGGTTTTAAATCGTGCACGTGTAGTGGTCTTCGGCAAGTTTCCCGTCAAGCTGTTTTTCCACGACTCTTTGTTCACGCTGCACGAGTTACACCGGTCTTACGTAGCCGAAATTAATGATGCTGTAGTATAAGTGACTTTTTTGCATCGATTAATCATGCTTTAACGTGTCTTGCAATTATGTTTTATTTGATAGAAACAATGTGAGATACAACTTGAGCCACAAATTCAACGTCGAACAGATATGTGCAGCGGGCAACATGTTAAACTTTCATAATCCACAAAGAAGTCGAACTCGTGTTTTATTTACACGTTCTGTCCTTGTCGTTTCTCTCTGGATGCATAGAATACTATAAATCAAAAGGTCATCGAGCATTTCCTTCCTTTTATCTTCTTTCATTCTTTCCGTCTAAGCACCGAAGTTATATAGAAGGAATAAATAAAAATGAAATATCAACAGAGAATCGAAATCCAAAGTATTGGTCGCAGAAGATCAACTCTCAACGCGTTAACCTCTGCTGTCACGCGTGCATCGCGTTGCTGCTGATGTATAATGTCCTACATCAACTTCCAATGACGTATTGATTTTCGTATATTTGACTTTGCTTTCGAACCGCAACCATCCTTGGCGTCCCAATAATTTTCATGAGAACGCAAGCTAGCGCAGTTATTTGTACTGCACTGTTTGCAAAACCCATATGCAGCCACTGCTATACCGTTTTTCATATATGACGTATTCTGTAAATACTATTTCATACCGTTTTACTAGTCATTCCACTTCGTTACGTAATTTGGCGTATCGGAACTGTTTTTCCAGGCCGGTTATACACATGGAATTATATGTATTTAACTTGGATGAATGAATACGTGCCCCGTTATGCGTTATTTCGATTCCGATGTAATTTCTCTACCCGGCTATAAACCGGAGGCGATCATTTCCATGGTTATTGTCGAGCATCGCCTATGCTTGCCTCTTACAAAGTAACTTTTAATTAGATCGCCTTGTGTACATTTATCGGCCAAATCAAAGATCAAGAATATAACAAGATCACACTTCATTGGACTTACGTTATATCCTGTAAAAAATTCGTATTCATGTCAGCACCAAACGCAAACCGTTACGTCCTATTATACATATTCTATTCGATCGAACTGTTTGGGTTAGATTAGTGGACTGTGTGCAATGGTTAAATCCATCACGGTATGTAGTATTAACATTAGTGTTACAGATAATTTCGCATAGATATTTAACCTCGTTAACGCATATCCTGATACGACGTTGCACCTAACATATTCGATCGGGTTTATCGAGTTCGATTAATTTACTATTGCATCAGCCTTGTCGTTAAACATTATCGTAATAGTACTGTCAACTGCACGCGGTGCGTATTGTGATTACACTGATCTAGACTAAATTGCTATGAACTATTAATCAAGATTATTATTTATCCGAAAAATCGTAGATATTCCGGTAAGAATCATTTCAATTCAACTACAGCGAGTCGTAAGCATTAAGCTTGCTTCGTTCAAATCAGCATTACCTATCGATACCTCAGATACTATATTCCTCGACGCCTTAAAACAACTCGCAAAGCAATATATTCCTTATCACCTAATCAGCCAAATGGTCGATCGATAAAATGGACAGTGACGGAGTCGGATTATTTGACGTCTTAGGAATCCATATCTGACACTTGCACATATCGGGTGGGAAAGCCAGAAACTCCGTGAAGTGAGTTAGATACCGTGGTGCTAGGAAATACTTAGCCGAGCAAGTATCCGGATACGGAGATTGACAAAGGTGGAGTTCATCAGCTTGACGTCCGGGGCATACGCTACAGGGCAAACTACTTGATTGCGTCTGGATTATTAATTTCTACAATGTGCGCCAGCACAATGACAACTTTAGACGAGTGACGGTTTACGATAGTCCAAGAACAATGCGGATGGCGGTTGCACGGGAGATGTAACGATGTCTTGATTTTTTGGTGGTATCGAGGAAACCATCGTCTGAGAAGCTCGAATCTCTGAGTCTATAAAGTGACGTGAAACTTTTGACGATTTAGTCCATTCGAAGTGAGATTATAGCGCAAAACTCCTCGGAAGATTCATCAAAATGTTACATAGTTAACGCAAACGATGACAGACTTACAATAAGCTCGTATAATCCGACTCCAAAGATTTTAGTGAAATACAACCAATTCTTTTATTCCCCGGTAGATAATTCCTCAATAGTCATTGCAAAACAGAACCACAAAGAAGAAATACATTTCCAATACTAAAATAGGAAATAAACCGTGTGCTAGATGCAAAGCGGCTTTTCTCCTTCGATCGCATATTCCAAAATGGTATTAAAACAGACCACGTAAAAAAGAGTTAGGAGTACAACGAAAAAAAAACTCACGCCAGAGCCGAAACAAATAAAGTCAAAATTCGCCCTTAAAAATTTTAAGAATAAATCCCATCGCAAGCAGAATAACATTCTTTCGACAACCGTACTGAAAATGTACCGATCGACAAATCTCTAAGCCGTCTAATCCGAAAAATCGATCGATCGATAGATTCACAAATCGACTAATCGATGCTAAAATCGATAAAATAGCTAAAATAGCTAAAAATCGAGCGGCAAGGAGTCACCGCCTCTCGTTTACCTGGGTATCGTCAGGAGGACTTAGCATCTCCCAGATTTCCAATCTGTCCTTGCGCTGGTGCAAGCCAGCAGCGTTATATCCTAATTTCCTGCGGCTGAAACGATGATCCGACTGGCGGCGCGCAATATCCGTCAGGCATCCGGGGATACGGCGTGCTTCTGAAGAACGGATCGGAAGTTCTCGAATAGCCTTCGTTTTCCCGGTGCATGAGCGGCCTGACAAACTGGCTTCGCGATTTTACGTAAGCTCCAGGGCTGGCCAGGCCTATGATGAAACGATACGTCGCCCAGCCGCGTAACAATGCGGCCAGATGGTAGTTCCAGGCTCTATTCACATTTTTTGCCACGCGTCCAACGATCGCCGTGCCGAGACCTGGGTATTTTTAACGCTACTCCTACCACGAGCGATCAAACGAGCGGTCGGTGATTTCTTTGAAAAATCGTAGAAGGCGCGGTCACTTCTGAGATTTATCATGATTTTCTGCCAGCGCACGGATCGATAAATTAATCCATCGACATTTATCCTTCGTCCTCTTTTTCTTTAAGGATATATCGAGTACGTTTAAATCTGTCTGGAAAATGGCTGGTAGGAATAGTGTTAAAGGAATAGCAATGGCATAGGGCGTGTTGGAAATTATGATGGTTTTAAGATATTTTGAGCGTAGGATATTAGTGGATACGCGCTCACGGTGATCGAGTATTTTAGTTTCGATGAAGATACGTAAGTGGGATTGACCAAGCGGATTTGTGGAGCGATCGAAATCAAGGGGAGTGAGATGGAGGAGGAGAGAATAGGCGAAAATTCTTCTTGGTGCGGAAATAGCTGTTTGTCTCTCACCCGAGAGAATGTTAATAAAGGCTGGCAGCGAAGCAATTTAAGGAGACAAATTCAACGATGCGCCTTTGAAATAAAAGGTTACGAACGAGAAAAAATAATTTTCTTTCTACGACGTAAATACCGTTTTATCTCGAGCGCAAGGAAGTATTAAGGCGAAGCTAAAACAATTCTGTTTTGCGTCGCGAGGACAAAGCGACACTTTCCGAATACCGTTTGAAATTAAGGATCGCCGATAGACACGAATAATTTTTCTTTTCGTAACATAAATAACACGGTATCTCTAACACCACGAAAATCGTAAAACTAAATGAAAAGATAGTCATGTAACGTTACGAATACGATTAATCTTCCATCATCGAGCATCGCGATAACCAAAACAATGCAAGTAGCATTTCACTTCTAACCCGACAAGCATCCTAGAACGACATAAAAACCCAGCAATTTCCCATCACGAACACGGCGATTTAGCCGCCCAAAATTTCGAGCCGTTATCCGTGAGAGAAATTCGCGATACGTATCAAATACTCGCGTGAAATCCGAGCCTCTGAGCGGCGATCTGCGCACCATAATTCGGAGCAGCATACCTGTCCATGCCAATAAAATAACCGATCCTCTTTTTTTTCTCCCCTGCACCTCTTTCGCCCCAAGTATCGACACCAGGACGATCTCTCGATCTTTACGCGGCGCATCGTCCGCGAATTCCAGGCTGTGCAGAGCCCTCTTCGAAAGGTATTCCCGAAGGTACTCCCCGCCCTCCTCTCTCCCTCAGGAAAACGGAAAACCGCTGCGCGAAGACAGGATGCCGACTCCGCGCGAATATCCGGCGGAATAATTGAATTAGGCGTAATTAAGGGCGATGCCGATCGTCGAGTAGAGTAACGTATATATGCGTTGTATTGTGGAGAACAGGCTTGGAAATTGTACTCGTTCCCCACTAGCCGAATAGTGGCCTTTCAGAGGCTAGGACGGCGATGGACGTGTCGTGCTTTCTCGATGATTATGTTGTATTAGGTGTAGAGATGAATTTGCTGTGTTTAACCGGAGTCGATTATGGCTTGGCTTTGAAGCTGACCGTATTCTCCTTGCTTTTGTGCGGCTAAAGGATGGAGCGGAGTCAGTGGAATGAATGACGATCGTCTGGATAATGGAGGTGTATTCAATTTGACTGTGCCACGAAGGTTCTGCTTCACTCACGTTTTACTCAAGTTTTACTTGAGAAAGATGGCGAATTGATTTTATATATAGGATTATATCTCGAACGTTCTAGAAGTGATGTGTAATATTTGCTCGTACCTTTTTAAAAATTAATCTCCAAGGACACGATCTACGGCTCACCTATCGCACGCAAAAATCCAGAGGCGATGAATACGTTATAAACGTAGCTGGCGACATCGATCGCCACCGCGCATTTACCATAAAATTCAACATTAAACTCGACAACGTTATAATCCACGATAAGGAAAATTCGCGTGGAGAAAGTCCGGATAAAATAATTCGAGCTTCCATCCGGTATTCCCGTTGCTGCGATGAGAAAGCGCAGCGCGATAAAAATCCGCTGTGGGCCGAACGATCGGCGTCGGCGGCACAAAAGCGTGTACGTAGGTAATTAACACAGCGCATCGTGACCGCCACCGCGAATCGTAATTAACCGGCGTCACGCTGTTTGCGCAAATCCCGCAAGGGGACGCCGGGTTTTTTTTGTCGTCTCCCTACCGCGGCAGCGACGAACGAGGAGGATAAAAAGCCGCGGGCCTCGGTGCGCTCGAGGATCGCGTCGATGGTCCACTGCGAACACAGATCGTCCTCGTTCGGCGACAATGAAGAAAATATCCTTGCGAAAGTAAAATAAAATTCGAATGGTGTGCTGTTAAGCTGATTGTACGGTCTGGTAATTAATAATGCGAGGTTAGGTGTACGATGCCGATTAATAATGTGAGATTTGGTTTCCTTGAGTAAAAAGAACAGAACGCTTTGCTATATATACAATATATATGACTTGAAAATTTGGAGGACCTAGGAATTGGACACTTGGAAATTTTCGACGCCGTTCCCTAATTCTCTACACAAGAATTTTAACGCATGATCGTCTTTCTTTGACTCTCCATATTCGACTCTTCTCACCGACTCTTCATCCTCGACTCCCCTCTCCAGGCCTCCGAACACTCCACAAACTGGACACGCGCCACGCTCAAAACCACGCGCGTTCACGCACTCGTGACACGTGCCACCGACATCCGAGGCTCAAAGACAAACTCTTCGCGCTTGAATTCTTATACACACTTCATCCAAATCGTAAAGAAATGACTCGGCCACGTTCTCCAAACTTCCCACAATAATATATTTAGTAACAAAAGGAAGAAAACCAGGTCGCAGGCTCAAGGCCTCCCTAAGCGAGCACGATCGTGTGCCACATAAAGGTTCGAACTTTCGCTGTACAGCGTTGAGTTGAAATTCCAGCTATATTCACCCAGTGTAGATATCGAGCATTCGTAAGATGATACAGCGCCATTCTGAAGAAGGTCGTCGAAGTTTCGACGCGTATCCCAGTGGTTTGAGGAATGAAAAAAAGTCCAATAACCATAGGCAAGGAAACGTTCGCTACCAAAGTTATAAACGATGTTTTATTGCCATTGAATTTTGTGGCGAGGCCTGGCAAGTTTATAGGAGCATGACGTTAGAATGGATATTTCTCCTGTTATCGTATATGTTGGTTAACGGGGTACCTGTATTGTTCGTCTACGACAGTAGATACCACTATCCATATTGATCAATAGGGTCTATTCCGTATTATACTCCGCCATATCTTAACATAATACTGCACGCATAAACGCATTATAGCATGCTTACCAGATACGGTTAATGGTGATGTATTTAATGGCGTGTAACGTTTTACTTCCATATCCCTGGAAATATATGCACGCATTTCTTAGCGTGCACAATTGTATTGTATTTCTGAACATCGTTTAACAAGTAACGCATTCTTATTTTTGAATCTGCAACTAGCTGTACAAGTAGCATTTGATAATCTTTCAGAATACCACTACTCTACAAAGGAACCTTTTTGTTTCTTGAAGCATCGAATCTCGGGGTGACATTTTTTATTTATAAGTACATCTTGTCTTCGTGATTCCTTATTTTTTAAGATATAATGAGTCTTCTTGATGGAATAGTTTTTTTAATTTCTAGAGATATTATTAAAGTTTGGTATAATATTTGCAAGTTTCTTGTTGGAATAACGTAGAAAGACAGTGGACGATATTCAAGAGTATCAAACGACCGAAGTGACGATAACTCATTGTCTTTGATATAGGCTCTGTAATGATATTGTACCTGGCATATATAGATTATCCATAGCATAGCTCATGCGGTACGCGTTGGACTTTATAGGAACAAAGTTTTCGCGGTAAGACCGAAAATGAGCAGCTGCTTATGAACGACCACGGTACCAGAAGGCTTAACTTCATTATCGATTTTCTGCCAGATGCTCGTATCAGGGGTAGACGTTCGACAAAACTGATGGAAAAAGGTTTTCGCCGGGAATTCTGGCATTTACAACTTTAATCAACGAGATTCTTTTTTTCACGTCGCACAATGTATCCCAGCAGGCGTTCTGTGTTTAAAAATCCACTTTAATCCTGCGAGGTACGATTTTTTTTTTATTATCAAGCCCGTGGTAAAATAAATTTAGAGATAGGTAATAAGAATAATAATTGCGAAAAACTCCGTTTCAATTTCTTTGCATACATTTATTTAATTACTAAAATCTTCTTAATGCAAAATGAAAAAGTATATTATAATATAATGTGCCTTATATAATAATGCGATCAAACGTTATCATCGGAGAACGTATACTTGGTCTACGAATTGTACATTAAATGTATCGTTCGGTAGTATTCGAATTTCATCGCTACGAAGTTACAGATGGGGAGTAACATTTATGCGGTTATGCAGTGTGTCAGGGAATGTATGATACGACAATAGGTTTAAGTGATATGTGGTCAGATATTTCAGGCGTATGCGGTCATACAATGGATAAGTCCACGTCGGGCCCGGCAGTGGATTCAAACTCTCGTGGCTGGAGAGTTAGGCAGAGTATGCGGTGTCAGATAGTAGTTTTACATATATACGATATTGCAACCCGTATATTTAATATTTAAAACAAGAAAAAAATTAACTAATTTGAACAGGCTTATAATTAGCATAATCATTTAGCGCTGACAAAAGAATTCCTTCTGTCCCAATACACTTTATTTAATAATAATTAACTAATACTATCTTTAATTTATTATCTATTCATTATTATAATCTTTATTACCGTATAATTACAACTATTTATAACCTAAGGATATAAGCGAAGTAATATAATCGATACAACGAACTCATTTAAAATAATACATTGGATTTTAAATAAGATTTATACCGTCGAAGCCGATATATGCTTCGCAATCTTTAAACTTTTCTCTGCACCTCTAAAATTACATCCAACGCATATATTTCATATAATAATTTCCTTTATTCAAAAAACAAAGCGCCGTCTTTAACGGTCTGCGGAATATTTTTTTCGCGAATAAATTTAATCATCATTGGATCTCATTTGATCTCGCGCCGATTCTAGAATCGTAGACTGTTCCATTTGAAAGCCAAGCCTAAGATCGGAGTAGTAAAAGTACAATGGTACCGGTGGTACTAGGGCCTCGAAATCCTATCACGGGGGCATAGTTTCGTGTTCCAAGTTTCATTCCTGGATCCATACTTACACCCTAGTTTCAGAGTGCACCTTAAATGGTTCCGCAAATGTGGTATTATACGTAGGTACCTCGGATCGTACCAGCGAGCGGCGTAGTACAGGGATGGTGCGGATAAATTTATAACCATGGACACGGAGCCCAGATATCCCAGCCGATCTCGAGCTATGGTTGCGCTCGTTCCTCTTCCGCCTTCGTAAATACGATCGCACCGAGTTTTATCGTGCCGAGTAAATTAAGGTCGGGCGTGCGATGGTACGACGAGAGCAGTCGGTACCTTCGATTATTTATGCCCCCGAGTTAGCATACGTTAGCACGGATGCTTATTCGTTTTCACGAGGCGATCGAGAATTTAAGGTCACTTCAATTTGCGGGAGTCTATTGGCATTTCGTCGGAGCTGAATGAATTCTCAAATAAACGTACGTACATCGGAGTTAGGAAACGTGAAGCAGTGTTTTAATGATGAGGTTAACCAGTACGGGGAATAAACTTAAAACTGCGAGGTGGGGTTTATAAGAAAATCAATATTTAACGTTTTGAATTATCTATATATTCCTCGTTGCGGCAAGACGACTGCATGCTTCATTGTTAAAGCGTAGAATTTATAGAATTGGGCAAATACGTATTTGGGTTGGATAGATAGAAGTCAAGAAGTTGGACAGCGACGAGTTTCCAAAAATTTCTCGATAATATTAACAGCTCTTGATAATTAAGTAGAATTCGCCATTCCTGGTCAGACATACGAAGCTTCTCAAACGTCTTCGTACCACGGCTCTCCGAAGCTGGAAGAAACGATCAACGGTATTTTATCTGGATCAACCATCATCTCTTTACAATACCCAGACAAACCGCATTGTACGATAAAAATAACAATGACAAATGGAGATATTAAAACGTCGCACGATATCCAGAAGCGGGCCTCGCGGCCACTCGGTAATCCGCGAGCGCCAGTTTACGAAGCGCCGATTTATCCGACAAGAACGAGTCCATCGTCATTTGCCGCGCCACACAAAGGCGAGCAACTCGATTCACCGATTCCTCCCACGCTCGCGCGGCGCCGGGCGAACTTAGACGCGGCTCGAAATAATAATTAAAACCTTATCGCGAAAATTGGCCCGACGCCACTAACCTAGATATCGCGGCTTTTTCCGAAGCGCGCCTCTAGAGAGAGAGAAAGGGAGAGAGAGAGAGAGAGAGAGAGAGGAAGGGCGAAAAAAAGAGAGAGCGAAAGAGGGATAGAGTAAGCCAGGGAAGGGGGGAGAGAGGGGGAGGGAGAGAGAGACAACGAGCACGAGAGATCGAGGGGAGAACGTCCGCGGAAAAACGAGGAACGAGGAGCAGGCGGCGGGAACTCGAATAAATTGCTTTAATTAAATAACCCCTTTTTCGAAAATTGGTTTCGTGCTCGGCGAAGCGCTAACTGCCGCACTTTCAGCGGCCGGCCGGGGAAAGGGAGCCTCGTTTATGAGACCTACCCGCAACCTGGCGCGCCTACCTATGCGCTGTTCTTCCGCGATTCGTGTCGCGATTTGCCCTACCCCTCTCTCTTCCCCCCTCCCCCTCCCCCTCCTCCCTCGCCCCATCCTCTGTCCACCCCCGTTTATATCTGCTTCCTGACCGCTTCCAGCCAGCCCATAGCCGGCAGTAATGCAAATAGAGAAACTTCGTAGCCGGTCGACGCCGCTCGAAATCCACTCGCGGACGATCCAAATAAACGGTAATTAACTTTGCTTTGACCGATTTAACCGCCCTGGACGAGGCCACCTTCGCTCTGCTCGACCGACATTCGGACGCACCACTGCCGTTTTAACGCTCCCGTGGGCCGGACGCGTCGGCCTTCTCTGTATTTGTCGCCGTTGGCCGTCGAAAGTAAGGCGACATTTTGATGCTCGCCCGTGGGATTAATCGTGGATGAATATGGCGGGTTAAATACTCTGTCCATTCGTTGTATCTTGGGAAAGTGAGTTTTCGCCGTATTCGGTTTTCGTATCTGTTTATAGATTCGATGGGTGTTGATAGTCGAAAGAATATCTAGGGTTGTCAAGCGTTGAATCTTGAGAAAATGGTTTCTCGCGAATTCCATTTTATTCTTGACGCTATTTTGATTCTTTACGCGTCTATGCGACGGATAAACGACGCGTCTATCGCAGAAATAATCGGATATAGTTATACGTATTTGCAGCGATACGAATATTTAACGCTACCTTTTGCTTTGTTCGAATCCTCTTTTTAATTGTCACTATACGATAAATAACGCTCTTCTCTGCAAGGATAATATTCCAGGTTACAGGAGATTATCCACGGTCTAGCGATAGGAATCCAAAGATAAAAGTCGCGAAGGAGTATATCCACGCAAAATGCCGAAGGGCACGCTCTTCATCGATCGGAGGTGCACTTGAAACGTTAAGTCTCCAGGGGCGAACGACCCTAGTAATCGGCGCTCGAAATGAAAATCGGCAAACACGGCGCCTAGGCGCGCGACCTCAAAGACTCGAAGGGCCTCCCTGTTCCTTTGTTTGTTATACCTCAAGAATCGCGCATTTCCGCCTCCCGCCGTGGCAGGGCTCGCCCTTTGTTCGGTCATCGCCCCTTTTTCTCGCGGCCATGATATTTGAGAACGCCGGCCATTCACCGCGATCGCCATGTCTCGATGACACTGGCGTTGCTACGCGGGAAATTCTGACAAGGGAGCATAAAAAATTCGTGCACGTCAATTTTATATTTTACATATTACTCCTTCCTCGTTCTTAGTATATTAAGAATTGAGTATTAAAGTTTAACTAGAGGCATCCCTGTCAGTTTTCTTCATTTCCTCTAGATACGCGAAATCATTTAGAAAAGCACGTTCTCCCCACTTAGTCCTTACGCTTAATTATTTTCAAGCCTATAAATCGATTCGTTAAAAATTCTAAGTGGATACACAAAATAATAACCACAAGTGCCTGGTATCCGTTCGACGATCTACAACTCGATACGAAAAGGGCGTATCCATTAGCAACAAATGTTGGCCTTTCGAGCGTAAAGGGCGAGCGTAAACTTTGTCGCATATCCATCAATATACACGAAAGGCGTATACAGCGTCTATAACCGCTGCGCGAACATCGCGCCGTATACGTTGATGGCTCTGGTTTGGAGTGCACCGCAGTCAAAGGGCTAGGGGAAAAAAGGGCAAACACCCTGTTTGTCGGCGTCTGGTGCGCGTCCATGTGGCAAAGTCGGCCCCTTTGCCGGCGCGGCGTCAAAAACCCTGGCGACACCGCTTCTCCTTCGGGCCCTGGTCGCCGGGACGCGCCGGACAGCGCGTCCAGCGCTGGCCTGGAAAAATTAATAAACCGGAAATGCGGGGCCGCGATGCGAGCCGTCGATTATTAACGAGCCTTCGTTTACCGCCGGCGCGATTCGGGCCGAGCAAAGTCTGGGGGGAGCGTGCAAATTTGAATTGCACATTTCTAACCATCGCGCATCGTTAAAACTCTATTTTCGTGCCGCGCTCGCGGCGGAGGGCACGCTTTTTAATTCGCCGCTACATTTTCGGCCAACGAACCAGATCGATGCCCGCCAAGCCGCGTATTTGTATCGTCGCGTTTCCATGCGCTGCTCCTCCCTTTTTTTTCCACCCCCCCCCCTCCCACCCTCTTCTCCTCCTTCGCCCTCGTGAATATGCGCGTGCACGCGCAGCGCGTGCGAATATAGCGCTTCGTCTTTCCGCGCACACCGTGCGATACGCTCGGTTGGAGTCGCTGGGGGCATCGCTGTTAATACGGCCAGCGCTCGATTGTCGGGAGCACGGGAGGGCGGAAAAAATGACCGAGTTTTGCTGATAATTCTCCAAAGGTAAACGGTTTTATACCCCGATCCTCTAAGTGTACCGCGCTTATATTTTTATTTTGCAAACGTTCCCCTTTTATCTCGAATTCTCTAAATGTGCCGGCTCTTATTTTCTAAACGTACTACTTTTATCTCGAATTCTGCAAAGATACCGCGCTTATTTCCTACTTTGTAAACATGCTACTTTTATCTTGGATTCTCTACGCGTATCGCTTTATTATGGGAGCAGTGTCGTCGTATTTGGGTGAAATCATGAAAAATATTACGTATTTTTAATTACTTGGACAAAGCGTTGTGGAGATGTATTTATGGTATGCCGGACATTAAAGTCCAATCGTTGTTGATATAACGAGCGATTGTTTACGTAGAATATAAACGTTTTAAAGAAAGAGTTTGATTTTCATAAACGACTACTGGGCGGAAATGGGAAATGTACGAAGTGTTATTAACAAAACATGTTTTTATCGAGGTAAAAATTAGAACTCTCGAGTACGCGTTTTTGTTTTTGCAATGTTTCGCGCATCGTTCTTATTCCGTTTGATATGAAACGTTTATTCGTGCTTTCGTTTCGTAATTTAATCGTGAAGTAGGACACGGTAAACGACAACGCTTTAATTACTTTCAATTTTCATTCGTTTATCGTTCGAAGCTACCAAAATCTGAAATACAATACCGTTCCATATCGAAAATTATTCTAAAGAAAATAATTTATTCTACCTACGCTAATAATTTCAAAATAATATTAGCTTCTTTATTTGGCAAATGAATCCCCGTCGCAGAGTATTTTTCCCCCAAAAAATTATAAATCGGAGGTTACGGCGGATGAACCGAGGAATGCTTCGATCGCAAGGGCTCTTAAAAATCCGAGGCCCAGGAGAGGAAATATTCCGGCCGACTTACGAGCGAAAATCGTATTACGATATCGTGGGTCGTAACGGTGGCCAGGTTGGATCCTTTGATTTTTACATCCCGCAAAAGGCTCCGAGAAAATAACTTCCGCCGCCGGGTCATCCGATCTAATATCTCCGCTTCGAATGCGTTATCCTTTATCCCGCTCGTACGCGATTAATACGTCCTTATCCTCGAAGCAATTTTCTCCGAGCATTATATACTCTCCCTCTCTCCCTCTCTCTCTCTCCCTCCCTCTCTTCCTCTCGCTCCTCTCTTTTCCTCTCCTACTTCTCCTCCTCGCGCACCATTGTGCTGATCCAGCAGCGAGACTCGCGCCGTAGGATTTTTAACGTTGGCGGTACAGTGCCATTTTTCAGACTGAAAGTGTAAACGTGGCCAATGGGTTTATCGGGTTCTCGGTGTATCGTAAGCGCATTCGTTCGCCATCGAGACAAAGAGAAAGGGTCATCGCCAAATTTCGGTGGTTTTCCTAGGTTGCGGAATTTCGCGCCAGTTTCACGATCGAACGGACCTATCCTCGACGTCGTAAAGCGACTCAAATCCGCGGTTTTTCTTTTAGGATTTTGTGGTTGGATTATGGAGGGAATTCTTTTTTGACCAATAGCAAATTTGATTATAATTATATATATATACATTTTTTATACGATACGTTGTATGTATATGTTAAATCTCTACACTCAATTTAATTGTTTATTAGAAAAGTGCGAAAGGGGTCTTTTACTCGGAAGTGGTAATTTACATAATGAAATTTCAATTCGAAAATAATAAATACTTCGTACTTCTTATATTGATTATTTGAAAGGTGTTTATTATACGATGGAAATTCAATTGTTTTCCATGAAAACAAGTTTCTAGCGCACGGAGATATCTGGTATTTCTGCTGCATATATTTATGAGAAATATAGAGATTTGATATCGCAAATATGACAACCGGACGTATGCACATATCATTCCGCGTGACGTACGTGAAATGATGAAACGCAATAAGCTCTACCGTTGTACATTATTTAACTGAGAAATTACGTATAATAGAGAAATATACGATCTAATAAATACCAGCTTACAATTGGCAACGTATAGTTAGCAGCGAATTATTAATCAAACTAAACCTGTTGCTGCATATGTCACGTTCTATAATATATAAAACCTTGTTCTACATACACGCATAGCACAAATTAATAACGAGTAGCATCGAATTAATAAAATTACCTCTACTCACAAACCATTTTTCTATAACGTATCTATCCAATATTTTCTTTATCAACACGCGCATTGCTACATTTCCAAGAATTCCTGTATTCCTGAGAAAATGGAAATATAAAAAGCAGGTGCCTTTACATCTTCGAGGCATTTCCGAGGAAGTAATATTTACAAGAACCTTGGACGAGGTGATACCCGCTTTCCATGAGGGTTTGTTTCGCGAAGAAGTTTACAGCGTTCGTTCCGGTCGTGTCGTGTTTACAGTTCCATGAAGTCTCGAGATAAGAAACCGCAGGGTACGTGACAGTACGAAACGAGCTGGCGGACAGTCTTGTGCGTGAATCGATGTGGTGAGGTCGTCGACGATTTAACTCTTAGTGCTTCCGCTTCCGTACTCATCCGTACGTCGCATTTCGTTCCAGCCGTTTCTCCTTCGAGATACATCGGTTCATTTTGCACGTGTCTCAGCATTCGCTTCTACCTTTTGGTTTCTTATCTTACACTTTCACGCGTACTCTTTACGAATTGGCTATACCGCCGTTTTTTTCATAATGCGAGAGTTCATAACGAAAAATAAAATCTCGAATATTATCTTTGAATAAGTGAGTGACGATGTTAGGAAACAAATTTGAGATATCATGGAGATCGGTGTAAAATTCGTCGATATATGTATCACCTTTGATTTTTATTTGCATACATCATAGCATTCGTTTTTGTTCATTCCTTGATTGCCTTATTATCGTATTATAATATTATGCGTAGTACAAGATTTTACTACACGGTCCAAGTTTACCCTTCGTAAAATTTCCCCATTCTGGAATTTCTTTTCCTCAAACACGCTTCCGTTAAAAAAAAAAAAAAGAGCCAGGTAATCGTGCGTTAACTCGATAACTGCACAGCTCAAGTAGCAACGATCTCGACAATGGCGCTTGCGACGAGTGAAATTCCACGGTGAAAACGCAACGTCGTTTTTACCCGAAAGCCTCTTCCTCCCCGTCCATCCCCGGCCAGCCTAGGCCTTTGTAAGCAGGAAAGACGCGGTCGAGGTGACGAAATTATTTACCTAATTACCCTATTACTCGCCGGCCGCTTTTGCAGCGGCGCCCTTTTGTTTGCCTTCGTAGCGCGTGGCGAGCTTCTGAAATAAACAGTTCCCGTTTTATGTTCGCCCCTAAGCACCCGGTTTTGGATTTATATCCGAAAGCAGGATCCTCGTCCGCGGCGCCTCCTCTTCCGCAACGCCGGCCTCTGAAATCATCCGTTTGAGAAAACGACGCGCCGTGCCATAATCTACGAGCCGAGATCCATCATTCTTATCCGGGACTTTAATACAGGCTGCTGGGGAAGCTCCTCTAAGGAACCTCGTGCCGCCACCAATCCCCCTCCTGGATTTTTGAGCCACGTATTTATTTCTCGAAAGGGTCGTTGTCGCTCGCGCACTACGTCCTCTGGTTTATGGTATCGTCGATGCTACTTCCGAGAGTTACGACAAACTCGTGTTTTGGTGTTCGGAATTTATGACGAAGTCGTAAAAGGTGTTCGAGATTTTTTGAAGAATCCTACGATCGTGTTCGTAATGCTTGGTAGACTCGTGATCGTGGGTTCGACGTCTTTGAAGGACTCGCGCGCTCCTATTCGAAATTTTCGCGAGGCTCGTAACTTCGTACGTGAGATTTTTTAGGCGGTCGTTGAATCGCTCGCCGAGTATAGACTTCCGCGCGTGATATAGTAGCCGCGAGAGGTGAATTTCCTTTGCCAATGTGCAATACGGTAATATCGTAAGCGACGCCTTGGCAAATCTTGCTTGGAAAATTAAATGACGCGCTTTTCGCTCTTTAGAGCAAGGATTTTATTCACAGAGATTTTTTTCGGAATGAAAGCCTCCCGTTCGTTGGAACATTTTTCGAGGCTCTCGTTCCAGGCGGGAATTTCTTTCAATTAAATCTTCCTTGGAAAATGTTGCGGCGCTTTAATAACGAGATGTATTAATTCTGGTTAAGATCGTGAGTATTTGGATGGCGTGGGATTTTTCTCGATCCGCAGAAAGGGCAGGCCCCGGGAAGCAGCGAGATATTCGCGTATCAGATTATGCATCCGCGTCTGATTATACGAATTAAGCGGAAGAAGAATATTTATGCGAGTCTCGATGAATAATTCACACGGCTATGATTTAATAGACGTTGGAGTTAGCGTTTGTTGTACCGTCGATTATGGTATTAGCGCGGTCGAATATTAAATCAGAAACGTCGGATGCGGCGTGTGCCGCGCAGCGAAACGACCGATTAGTCGTATTTGCTGCGGAATCGTAGTCGCAAAAACTGTTTCGCGAATGGTATCGAATCCGATGCGTGGAGATTAGTCGAAATTTTCTAATGTGGATCTTCGATTATTTTGATATTGGAGAATTTATACGCGTTAAACGTACGAGTTTTTTCATCGATTTTTATCGCGAATAATTTACACGAATATCGTCTTCATACGACTTGGGTTACTATATAAATATTTTATATTTTCTAGTATGTAATAGAATACGTATATTTGTCGCTTTTCAAAATACATGGATTAAGACTATATACGGTTTCTGGAATGCCGTATTATTCTTTTGTATTTTTCCGTATTCTTTCGACTACAGCCCTGCATTATTCTTTTAGTTTGCAACCATTAACTTTGTTCTCGCGTATCAAGTCCGTCTTGTAGTATCTTAATGCGATACCTCTTCTACGGGTAGACTGCTGAGAAAGTTAGTTCTACACTACAAGCTAAAAATTTAAGAAGTTAAGCTCCGAGTATTTTCTTTCTCGCTTTTACAGCGCCGATATCCACTATACGCGCTTCGGTTTATTCTTCAATCTTCCAATCAAATTTCTAAGATCTACGCACCCCACGGAACATTACGAATCACATTCCTTAAATTTCCACGATCCAAGTTAATCGATTAACTACCATCCTCTATCGAGACCAACTTTTTTTTTCATTTCCCGAAATGTACGTTAATTCAAATCAACAACGAGTAATGAATATAATACAGCAGGCTTTCCTTCCACAATAGCCGCACACTCACTACAAGAACAATGGTGAAACGTTCAATAATCCACTGGTCATTTCTATTAAATAACGCGCCAGCGAGTCGATGCAACAATAAAACGAGGTGAACATCGACCTCCCCGATACGAGATGCACGATCATCGAGCCTCCGGCAAAGGTGAAGGGCGTCGTCATCGGTCCGTAACGAGGAAACGTATCAGCGATAATAATCCAGCGAACGGGTCGAGATTTATCGCAAAAACGTCGACGTCGAAGCAAAGTTCCGCACTTCCCCAGGGGTATAAATAAGGCGGCAGGTACTCGCGTAAGCAAGATTAATAACGCATAAAATCGCTAACCGAAGTTACCCCCGGCGCGCCGGCTGCTCCCGGGAAAACAAACCCCCGTCGGCCTACTTAAAAGGTACTTAACGCCCTCGCCGATACTCGACGATGAGCTTCGAGCCCCTTCCGGCCTGCCAACGACCGGCGTCTGCCCTTCAACTTATTAAACTTACCTGCCGGCATTCTCTTGCCACGCACGCCACCGGAGGAGAGCCGCAAAACTCGCGGCGGAAGGAATCTCGTTACTTCGGAACGCCCATAAATCCACGTCGGTTTTGAAAGCTTCGGAAATTGGGAGGGCCCGCTGCAACCTGCACTCCCCTCTGCGCCCCCTGACCTCTTCCACCCCCCAGTGTTGGCCTTTGCATCCGCGTTTCCGCGGCTTGGAATCTTCCTCGCGGAAGAAGCCGAGGAAGTCGCGCTCTGGTGAAAGTGTTGCTTCTGGATTGGAGGAGCGAGAGGGGGGTTGCGTGGAGAATAATGGGGGTTATTCGGATTAAATTCAGCCTTTTGCAAATGGCATGGAACGTTTTGCAAAAGAAATTTAGTCCTCCGTAAATGGAATTCAACGTTTTGCCGAAGCAATTTATCCGTTTGCCAATGGAATTGTTTGCCAATGGCATTGATCTCGTAATAGCATCGCGTCTAACGTCTGAAACTGGGCGGAGGATTTCTGCTGGGTTCGTTGTCGACTTGAATGAAGCGGATTGTAACGCTTCATTTTTTTTTTCGACGTTGGCGAGTGATTTATATAGAAGAGGTGGATGAAAAAATTAAGGCTCGAGGGTGCTTGAGTTAAAGTAGAATCTTACTTTATTTTTAGCTTGATTACAAAAGTACGTTTTTAATTGTAGACTCGTGCTATTTACGTTCCGCTTTTAATTTTAAAGAGAAAAGGGAGAATATGAATTGGTTTGACGTTTACGCGTATATAAATATCAAAATTGTGTATATCGGCGTGTTTATTAATACATGTTCTTATTTATATGTGTTTTCGAATGATGGAGTAATGTTTTTGTCCCGAAAAAATCAGAATTTTTATCGGTGCGCGCTGGCATCGATTTGCGTACATTTTCGTTTGTCAATGAACTCTTTGTTGTCTGTTTATTTGTTTGTCCGATCGATTGGATTTTGTTGCGGAATGTGGTCCAGCGTTCATGGTTTAAATGACAAGACAAAAATCGTTTTCGAATTAAATTTATTTGGAAATAAATCGAGCGCGAGTGTATTTTACTAATAACTAATTATAAAACAAAAAGGTTTTGCACTAGAGGCAATGCTCGACACGGTTTATTATCAATACTTATGTCTTTACCTGTCCTTGACGCGTGCAAAAAATACTTGAAAGACGACATATACGCGTAATAAAGTAAACGGTGTATTTTTATTCAAATTTGTAGCATTTACATTTTTTTCAAAAACGAAGCTTCCGACAAAATTTCGTTATTTTCGATTTTCGTTTTATTTCGGGCTATAGACGCGTCTCTGACTCCATTTGTACCATGTATTTCAAGCCTTAACGTGTACATCGCTCCTTTTCTTGCAAGCATACAAACGTCAATACGCGCACCTCCGTGCAGTGTGCGACGTAAAAATAAATCTCAGACATTTGTTTATTCGGTGCTTGGGTCGTCTTTGATCGATTGGATTTTAGCATCGAACGCTCGATCTCGTCTTGCCTCTTGCTCGGCGAATCCATGTATTTATTTATCTTTGGCACGGATTTCGCGTCGTCATGTCGATGTACGCCATACATACATCCTTCACTTTTCCGCAAACTCTTAGCCGTTTGTTTATTCATTTGTACGATCGATTCGATTTTGACGTCACGGATCAAACTTGCGTTTTCTCTTGTTTGGCGCACACTTGCATTTATTTTTTTTTCGCTTGTGTTTGTAGCTTCTTTACGAGGTCCAATATAGGTTACAGCAAAAATTCAATACGCGCTATTCGAATCTTCTTAAAAACTTGAACATTAAAGGCCCATTTGTGTTTTTAGTCGGTCAACGATGTCCCTCGGGTTTTTGCTTTGACTTTCTTGTCGGTCTTAACTCTCGTCTTCCTCGAACTCTACTTTCCTCTTATTTTTCTCCTCCCGCGATCGAAGAGCGCCGAAGGTCAGCGCCATGGCCGATCGGTCACTTTAAAAGTCTGATTAGATCCAACTTCCACTCTCGGTCTCCCTTTCGTCCTTTCATCTTCTCCCTTCTTTCCTACTCTCGGTTCTTCTTTACGAAGTTATCCGTACCGCGGATATCGAGATCGAAACCTGGGCGCGCATGGTGGTTGCTTGGAAACAGACGATGCCTCGAAAGAGACGCGTTTTCAATCTCCTATTTCGAATATCCTCGATACGTTTTAACAAATGTCGCTCGTGAGAATCTATCCTTTTTCATTATCAACCGTAGAAAGTACCGCGACAGATGAATTCATTTTCCATAACGTATATTCTTCGTATCGGATGATTATTTAATCAGTACAAATTGCACGGCAATTTGATGTTACATTGAAATTATAGTACTGTTATTTTGAATCACGTACTACAAGCAAAGCTAAGATACGTCGACTATCGGATAAACGAGATTTTTATACACGCGAGTACCGAATCATTGATAGTCAAACGTTCCGCGATGTTTCAACGATCGCTTCACCTTCGCTCATCCATATTCTTCCATCATCAAAAAAATCCTTAGCCACGCACAAATTTCGACAAAGCGTATAACAAAGCAGCTTATAAAACTATTAACAACTATTACAACATTGCCCCACAAGTATAAACCGCCCTACAAGCAAATCCAACGAATTTCAATCTCCCCTAGCTATTCAAATATCCATAGATCGATCTGAAAAATAACCCCATGGAAACTAGCGCAAACCCCCGAGCTGCAGTGCCGTAAGCTCGTTCAAGCACAAACACCTCGCAAACAGCGGGAACCTCGCGTGGGGCGGGATTAACAAAACCGATACGAGCCCCGAACGAAGCGGCGTCTCGGATTCGACCTACGCGCACAAAGCCCCCCGACGTTTGATAAACGTTAATATTAACGGCGTCTCCCGATGAAGGCCAGAGAAGCGAGAGGCTTCGATGCGGAATATGCATGCGGTATACGCGGCCTTCCGCCAGTGGCAATTTTCCGGCCCGCTTCGCTTCGCGCTCGGCGCCTCTTCTCGCACGTCGTCCCGCCGATTCGGTTACGCGCCACTCGTAATACCGCGGCAATACGCTCCTCGATAAGGGCCGGGGTGGGGGCAGGGGAGGGGTGGAGTTAGGGGTGGAAAGAGCGGTGGAAAGAGGCGAGGTTGGAAAAAGAGTGGGAGCGCGGTGAGGGGCGGAGAGGGTCGCGAGAGAGGCGGCAAGGCGGCCTCCTTTCCATGAATTCCTAAGCTCCCCGTATCGGCGGAATATCTGCGGCGAGCGACGCACGGCATTCTGATCGAGTGCGCCGATAAATTCGGAAGGAGCGGCCGCTATGACGAGGAGGAGATGTCCGAGAGGTCTTGTTTCTCTCCCGCGGCTATCGCGGAGCGCCGGCCAGGGGGTGGACGATGATAAGGAAGAATGGGCTTGGGTAAGCGCGAGGACACACCGGGAACCGTAAATTCCCCCGGCGATCCCCGCCTTCCCCCTTCGCCCCTGTCGCCCCTCTCCGTCCCCCCGATCGTGCCGCCCTCCAGGGCCGCCCGCTCGCTTGACAAATGCTCATCGCCGATGGAACATCGCCTTCGAACGCTCTCTCGCTCCCCTCTCTCGTCTCTCTCGTCCCTGGCTCACTCGATTTCTCGTTCTCTCCGTTCTCTCTCTCTCTCTCTTGCTCTTTGGCCCTTGGTCGACTTGGTCCCCTTCTCTCTAGTTATTTCGCTATCCAGCTCTCTCGCTCTCGCTTTGGCCCGCTCTGGTTCTCTCTTGTTCTCTCATTGCTTTGCTCCCTAGCTTTTTGCCCTCTTTTTTTTGGATCTCCTACTCCCGCTCGGGCTCTCCCTTGCGTCTCTCGTGTCTCGTTTTCCGGCTCGATTTTTTTCTCGCTCTCTTGGTTCCTTTTGATTTTTTGCTCGCTCTCTCTTTGTCTCTTTTCGTTTGATTTGTCTTACTCCGTCTCTCTCGCTTCCTACGTGCATTCGATTTGCGGCCAAGGAAGATCGGCATCGATGGTCCCTCCGGAAGAAGGCCGCGCTCCGCTTCCGGCACGCGTCCTCCAAGGCCGCTTGGTAAGATTCGTTTCTTATCTCCCCTCATCGTGCACGTGGGAGTGACGCTTGAGTTTCTCATCGGTTTGGATCGATCGACTCGGGAAATAACGTTGGAAGATTATTTAACCCTGTTATTGACTTACTCTTATCTATTAACTAATTGGTAAGAAAGATTGTTGAATTATTTTACGCATCGATCGTTAAGATAATCTTGGCCGGTATATGTTCTTTTAAAATTGGTTTCGAAGCACCAGAGCCACGATATACTTACGTGTCGCGTGGAAAATTGTCGAGGGGTGATGGATAGTGCTCGAACTCGAATTTTTCACTTGGAAGTCCGAGTCTCCGTCCACTGCACCACCGCAGTATTATAAAGATGATTGGTCAGTCATTTCTTAGAAAAATCGACCGGTCTTTGCGGCGGCGTACTTTCCATGATTTTCCATCGTTCTCTTGCGATTTTCCGTTCTCGAAAAATCTTCGACCCATCCGCTGCCAACGTATAAAATTCTCCCTTTTGAAAAAAATCCGTAAGTTTTTTATTTCTAAAGATATCTCAATGAAATAACCGCTATTAGAAAAAGTAAGACATTCCATTATAGATTCCTGAAATAACAGTAATTTATGAACTGAAGTTTTCCACCAAAAATCGACGCTGAACATTTCCACCGTACGTAGAAAGTTCGTCCGTAGCATCGAAAAATTTAAGGAACGCGGGAGAAGCCGGTGCATCCGGAGAAATACGCGAAAGTAACGAGGCCACTTTTGTCGCGTTGATAGCGATATAGGACGAAGCGCACGCGAAAAGGGGGAGGAAAAGAGGGAGAAAGAAAAACACACACACATAGACACACACACACATACACACACCGAATGCTTTCTCTTTGGCGGCTGAAGAAGTTCGTTAACGCGTCGAGTGGCGCGCCAGGCCGATAGTCGTGCCTTTCATCCGAGGCATCGTCATTCCAATGCGAAGGTGGGCTCTTTTTTTGTTCCCCGACGACTGCGCGGCGCGTCGACAAATTAAACGACGAAACTGTGGCGGCGCTTTCCGCGAATCAAAAGGTTGGGAGAGAAAGTCGGGCGATACGTCGGAGAAAAGTAAAAAATTTTATGCCCGAAATACCAGCTCCTCGCTCATTCTTACCCTCGAAAGAAACGTAGAATGACGAGATACTCTTGCGTTAACAAAATCTCGCCGTTCTTCCCATATGAACAGAAGCGAGCGACGAAACGCGCGTGCCCATTCTCCTGGTTCGAGCGCGATCGTGACGTAGCGCGCTAGGTAAATTGGAATGTACCATTGAATTTTGCATGAGACTTTGATGTCAGAATTCAAGATAAACTACTTCCGTTGATTTCCTCTACCCAATGCCGTATTTGAATTATGCTTGAATTTGTATTTTGGTTAATGTTCCGGCAGAGTGGCTCTTCGGGTAAATTGGTTTATTAATGTGGATGTATGCGCATCCCAAGAATGGCGAGTGATAGAAAGTGAGAAACTGCATTGCGTAATGTGCATCGCTACTGCTTTATCGTATCGTAATATATAGAGATTCAAAGATTATCATAAAAGCGATTCCTTGATTATTTGATAAAGAAACGAGCACGGTACGTTCGTCTATTCAAGTCCGTGAGTTTGAGAAAGTAAATAGCTTACGATCGAAGGATTTCACGATGTCGCCCACACTTTAATACACACTCCAGCTATTTCCTCGCGATAGACAATCTTAAAATAATTGTGAACAAAGCGCAACCATTATAATACGTACCGAAACATTTCATCATAAATCAAATATCACACTTGGCTTCCCCGTAAACTCCAAATTATCCATTCTCGCCCACCTCTGCTCTCCTTAACGCAGAATTCCCTAGGAATTAATATTCAGCTCTTAACATTCTACGCCAAACTAATCAAAACTGATGTTGCAGGAAACCAGTAGATCGCGGGATTTTATACCGAAGAATCGAGGCAAGATACGCATCGATACTGCAGTAGGGGTGCCCAAAGGTTCAAGGTAACCGCGCGCTTCGTTACTTCGGTGATATTTGTCGAAACGTGTCGAGGTGTTGACTCGCGATATTACGGTACATTCGTAGGATATCGCGATGTTTGTTCGAAAGTTTCTCGAACGGCGAGCAGTTAGGGATCGATACCACCAGGCCATTCAGCATGTCTGGTCGCGAAGGAGCATTTTCTTTTGCTCATATTCGGTCTTTAAGTTGAGAATAGATGTAAGAGGAAGGGAGTTTCGCAGTATTGGCGAGCTACAAAAGCGCGGCCCCGACTATCTTAAAGAGGTCAGCCTGGAAGAGTTTTCGGGATGTACTTTAACGCTACAAGGGAGATACCGCTGAGGTATAGAGTCGCATGGGGACTATTTTGAACAGCCTTTGATAGCATCGCGCGGCGCTTCCTTCACCGTGAGATTTATATTGCCGGGCTCGTATTATATTTCGAGGTATTATGATATGTTACGTCCCCTTGCGCGTTTTGCAAATGGGACGACTCGCACATTGGCGCAGCCACCGCTGCATCGAGTGGACGACATTAGCGAATATTGACTGTACTCTCGAATTGGGTCGAGGAAGGGAAATTATGGAAAATGAATGGCTCTCGGTAAGGGCACCGAGCACGCGTCTCACGATTTTAACCTTTTCATTGCAGTTTATATATCTATCGATCAGTTCAGAGATTACGTAAAATCACATTAGCGCGGCTTCTGGATAATATTAGAAATTTCAAGGAATACGCTACCTATCCGATTTGTCGGACTATTCGATATACATTTCGATATGTATACCGCAAACATCGTGCAATTATGAATATCCAAAGCATCAGATTTCATCGTGATATCCAACGTGATATACATCGATCAGTTTCATTTCACACCGTACTGCATGCAAGTGGATTGACTCGATCGAGGTATATACAGCTACATTCCAAGCTGACTCGATATTTGACCTTCCACACATTTTTTCAAAAATCTCCCTTCTCTTAGAAACATTTCGAATACACGCCTCGTTATTTTTCACACCGACCGCCCAGCGTGCAGGACACGATATATCGAGTTTCAGGAGCGCGAGGCATGAAAGGGGATAGCAGAAGAGCACGATTTTTGCGAATCGCCTGCCGGTGCCAGGGGCGAAGGATTATCACGTCGGTGGAATGAGAAAGAGAGAGAGACAGGGGGAGAGAGAGAGAGAGTAACAGAGCCGACAGCAGAGCTCGAAGCAGAGCCAACGATGGATAGTACTGTGCCGTTATAACTTTTCAAAATATAACGCTGGCCCACTGACGTTTTCGCGATAAACGCGCGCTTCCGTAATATATTTTCGAAGCGTAGGCGCATAGATCACCGGTGATTTACATCGGCAAGCGCGGCCCAGAAGTTTTGTCGGCAATTATCGGGCGCATCGGCCGACTTCGAGACTTGACCCTGTCGACGTGGCAGGCACGTAAGATCGCGAAACCATCCGTAATTGTCTGGCCACGGCGTAACACGCGAGTCGTGCTTAATTGCGAAAATCAAAAGGATCGACCCGTCTTCCTTGGGAATTTCGATGCGGTAGCTTGGCGTTGAAACGTATTTATCTTTTCTGCAGGGTCGAACTTTATTTCCTTGGTTGATCATACTTGAGCTTATGAACTTTTATACGGACTGTATGGATTTTTTTGATATCGAAGCTATTCTTTGGTAGTGTTTTCCTTGGATTCTAGATTTTCTCTCGTTTCACTCGTATCTTTGCGCAAAGGGTAGTTTTTGAATTTATTGCTTGGTTCTTCTATGCATATCTTGGTTCGCTCACTCGCTTGTAAGAACCTATGAACGACGTTCTAAATTGTCTGGAATTACTAGAAGACGTTTTTCCCAACAGTCGGTGCAGGATGCGGAACAATTTCGTACAATATTTCGAGATTGACATTTATTCACTCTTTTCCGTTCAGTGTGCAGATAGTATTCCTACACGGAAGAATTTCATACGATGCTTTATGAGGGTATACTTTGGTTGATTCTTTCTCGTACGGTGAGAGTTTTGGGAAGTTGTAACTCGTAAATTAATTTTTCTTTTTTATAAAAAAAAAGTGAGGTCGTGAGTATTATTGGAATCTGTATCTAATTGTGAATAGCTTCGTGCCTTATTTAGATGGTGGTCATTAACTTTCTTAAGCCATAATTTATTAACTCTGTTGAGTATAATCTTTTCCTTACACGTATTATCGGATTTTAATCGTTAACTTAATTCTTTGGATAATGCAACAAATCTATAATTTATTTAATACCACTAGCAGGATTTATTATGGCTCTTTTTACATCGAGCTTCGCTCCGAGCAATAAAGCAAGTAATTTGCTGTCAATTTTCACGGTAAAATTAAATATCAAAGGTACGGTGCAAATTGATATTTGTCATCCATTTGGAGCATTTCGAGCAGTTGGCTCCAAAATTTACACTACTCTATTGCCGCGCCGTTCATATCGTTTGGTAGCGTGTCGAAAGTAATTTATTTTTACTGTACAACCAATTCTGATATGAAAAACGAATGTATGTTTTAGTTAACGAAATACGCGGTTATAACTCCGTGCGTGTGAAACACTTTGAAGCTTGCAGGATATTCTATAATTGACATTAATATTTATATTAACATTGTTCTAACATCTACAATAATAATCGACGTATTTCACGAGTACTCAACGATAATTCTATACCCAACTGCAATTCTATAATTCTAATAAAAGCGATTATCCACAACGATATAACGTATCAAAAAACAAACAATAAATTCACAAACTTCCATACGAATAAATATCTCGCACAATTAACCAGATCACACAACATTCATAAATTATATAAGCATAACACGTAAATTACTATCTATTCCACACTATTCTTACCTACTTTCAAAGTCCGTATTTCTTAATGCTCATATTATTCACCAGCATATTCCCATTTCATTTCATACCCCATGTCCTCCCATGATGTATGCCAATTATATCATCCTCGAGTACCCGTCCAAAATCACTGGCCACGTGGCACAGCACCGATAAGGCTAATGCACGAAAATAAGAGCCAACAGAATGGAAATAAGGGTCTCGCAGGAGGTCACAGTGGCTGGTGGGATTCTCGAAACGCTTCCAGCATTTTCGCCGAGATTACGGGAAAGAAGGAAATTCACGATCGTAACGGAAGGAGGCGCAAATTCTCGATGGGCTCGCGATGAGATGCGGCAGGGCGAGAGGAAACGAGAGAGAGAGAGAGAAAGAAAGAGAGAGAGTGAGGCTAGAGAGGAAGGTGGGCAGAGAGGAGGAGAGAAAAGGGCTGGAAAAAAAGTCGCGGGGACGCGAAATATTAAACGACTCGTGGTAGGGCGTCAAAGTTTTACGGAGTACTCTGCGATATACTTTCGCTGCCCCCCGGGGGTTGGAGGAGACGAGGCGGGGGGGTGGCAAGATAGGAGGGGCGGAGGGGAAGGGGAGAAGAGAGCTCCTGGGAAATGACGGCGCGGTTACCGGCGTATCCTGATGCTTACTTAAGGCCGTACCTTCTTATCATTGTTCGCGGCCAACTTCCCGTGCAGAATCTTTAAAGTTCTTACAGCGCGCGAGCAGTTGCACCCGAAAGATCGTGCCCAACTGGGTCGACTTACGTTGAAGTAACTTGCCGGAAATTGCGAGACACCGGTCCACGAATGATCTTAAACAATCCTCGGTTCTTGCGCGCAGAAGAGCGTGAAACATCGGATGGCGTGCCGCGTCGAGGTACAAAGTTTTTCGGTCCTCCTTGAAAAAAGACGCCGCTTGAAATCCGTATTAAGATCGCCTCTCTTGGAATCCCTATCGAGGGATCGGAGAAGCAAAGATTTGATTAGAGATTTTGCAAATGCGGATATGCCGCTCGACGAACGACCCTGAACAGTCGTCTTTCCTTCATTCCCAAGCGTGTCGCTCAAAGATTCTCTATCACCGAGGAAATTTCCATAATACATTTACCCTCTTTCGCGCCCAAATAGCTCTTTATCTTCTCGGGAAAAGTCGCAGCGCGCGATGCAAAGTCGGGCCTCGTCGCATCCTCTCCGGCCACTCGGTACCTCCATTCTTTGGCGGTTTGGAGGAAAATTCTTACCCCTGGCAGATGTAACCTCCTCGCGGCAATATTGAGAGCTAAGAGCTGAACGTAGATTGGGCCATAATCGAGGATTAGCCCGTGCGTTCTCGAGCTTCGGGGGCCTACTCCTCGAAGCCACCGTCGGCCCGTCTGTTTTTCTTGACTGCGGATTATGCGCGGCATTCCGAGTTTTACCCCCGAGCCGCTCCGCGCGAAGTGGCGTTGGAGAGGGAAAAAGGGAGGGTAAAAAGTCTGGGCTTCCATCGAGACGGGAATGGCTTTCGAAATGGGGCCGCGGCGATAATATAATAATAATAACGCGAAATCCGCGAGGAGAGATCGGGAAATCGGCTTTGCTTAGTCGGAAATTAAACGGCGCGTTGCACCAGCCGGCGGTACGATCCTCGATTCCTTTTTCGTGGGATAACGATGGTTTAACCGGGCTATAACAAACGTACCATCGACACGTCTGCGTGAAGATTTATCGTTTATCTCGCGTGGGGGATTGTGCCTCTAACCGTTGAGTTAATCTTAAATTGGCTCCAAGAGGATTCTGTGCCTGCTATATAGGTATTAATATACGTGTACTGATATGAATTATTATTGTGATGTATATATTATTAATTTGCTCGATGTTGTAAACCGATGTTGTAAATGAATATATATA
>JBCFXI010000960.1:0-88690 GCA_038496175.1 Ampulex compressa
CAACTTCACACTTAAGCCGCATAACCATTATATGTCTTGAGAGCTGATATTGCAAGGCTTGTGTGTGAAAAAGTTCTATTAATTCTACACAGTAGTTTTTGGTTGGTGAAAAACGAAGAACAAAACGAAATGACTTTCCGAACAACCCAATATATTTGCGTGCTTGGTTCATATGCCGTTGGTTTGTGTATACGGTGGACGAGGTGCCTTGGAGAAAATTGTTTTCAAGGCGGTAAAACGATCGAGAAGCTTGGAACGATCGATCATGAATACAATCCTTTATAGTTTTTCTACTGGATGTTGGACGGCGCTCGATAATCTTCTTATCCAATTTTGCGCAATGCTTTCGATCGTGGAGATTATTTAATATTGTTGCTCACGTTTCAAGGTATCAACATAATTCGCTGTACATAAATAAAAAGGAGTGTTGGTGTGAATTTTACTCGTACCTTTGTTTCGTTATTTCGACTAAGTGCGTCAGCGATTGTGATATCGAACCGTACGGAGCTTCCGATTTTTCGAGTGGACCTGACTCGATATCTCGTCACGGTTCGATTGTTTTGCATATCTACATCGTGGACAGGACAGTTTTCTATGTTGCGCCATAAAATTGACTTTATACGATCGTTAGCGCGTTTAATGAGCCAACTTAAAACAACGAACGATTCGCTCGGCGGACTCTGCCCGTCGAGAATGTATGCTTTTGCAGAAAAGTGCGGATAAGGCGTAGGAAATAGGCGTGCTATTAACGGGGTCAAGTGGTAGAAGTAAAACCGCCAACGACTGCGACATGCTTTCTGCATTAGATAGACGTGTTCTTCATGAACAACAATAAGGAGAAGCCCAGGAAGCCTTGCTTCCTCGGACTAGCATTGATATCCGGTGTCAGAGCGAAGCGAACGGTTACTCACGGCCGTTGTTGGATGATCCTTTGTGAAAATAAGTCGTCGTATTTTTACTGCATGTCAAACGTTCAAAGTTGGACAGATTTTTGGATGGAATTAATTTTGAATAGAAGAAAATTAATCACGAAGAACAATATAAATATTCTTCCTCGTGTTCAAGGAGTTCGCTCTTTGTTTTTTTATGTATACATTTTTCCTTGACACTTTCGCGCAGTTGCGTGTAAAATACTTGTGAATTCTGCTATAAAGATGGTTTAATAAGTAAAGATAACGTTTTTTTACGATCAACAGTAGCTAGATAAAATATATTTCTTCGTAATTTTGATTATTTTACCGCAGCTGGACTGTTTCTTAATAATATACAAATAGAACTGTATACAAACGGTATACGAATAGAAATATTATCAAGAAGTCTTCGCACTTTACGTTTATCCACAAACATATCGAATTGGATAATTCTGTTTTCAGCAAACCATTTGCTAGAAGAGACAAGCGTTACGTCCCAACTTTAACTTTAACCCTCGCTCCAAGTATACGTCGAAACTTCGAATCCGCCCCTCGGACTTAATAAAAATACCCAGCGGTCGGTGATAATAAATATAAGCGAGAAAGGCGAAGAAGTGGTTGCCCGAAATTTGTGAAGGTTGCTTTACACGAATCCGGGCGCGCGGAAAGAAGCGCCCCTGGAATTCGTGGAAACTTTTCCCCCAGCTTATACCCGGAGAAACATATTCCAGATAGCGGGGTCGGCTGGAATTGATAAAGCGTTTCATAGGTATCATCCAATATTGGTCACGCGAAAAGGAGAAGAACGGTAAGAAGAATCGCGCAAAAGGAATGGCCAGCAATCTTGATATAAGTAATGCATTTCTTTTATATCTCGGCAAGATAAAGAATAATGGATGGGGCTTGGTCACGTCGCGTGGAAGATATGATACCTTCGTTGTCTGCGAGTCCACGGGGATGACGATAATAATAATCCACTGGACCGTCCACGTTTGCGAAAACTTATGATCTCCCTGGGATTGGAAAATCGGAGGATCCCTCGACGCGATAAAGATCCTTTCCGCCGAAATATACGCTGGATAGAGCGAAGGAAGGTGTGAGCGGACTAAGATGGAATTTGATATTCATTGTATTGCCGTGAAAAATGATCGCAAGGATGCGGCTTGCGAATGAAATTTGTGATAAACTTGCAATAAAATTAGGTCTAAGCGAACTAAGATGGAATTTGATATTCCTTGTATTGCCGTGAAAAATGATCGCAAGGATGCAGCTTGCGAATGAAATTTGTAATAAACTTGCAATAAAATTAGGTCTAAGCGAACTAAGATGGAATTTGATATTCCTTGTATTACTGTGAAAAATAATCGCAAGGATGCAGCTTGCGAATAAAATTTGTAATAAGCTTGCAATAAAATTAGGTGTAAGCGAACGAAGATAGAATTTGACATTTGTTGTATTGCCATGAAAAATGAAAGTATGCGCCTTTTTTTTTATTCACTTATTTTTTTTTTAATTTATTTTTCGGCACCGACTGCAAAGGACGTTTGGCTAAGAGCTACTGTTTAAGCTGGATTCCAAACCACCAGAGTATGCACCTTACAATAATATTTGGTGCAAGCAAACGAAGATAGAGTTTGACGTTCGTTGCATCGCCGTGAAAAGCGATGGCAGGGATGCACCTTATCATATAATTATATTTAATCGCGACAGTGCGTCATTGTGGCATTTTTGACGCCATCGGGTTTTTGATACTTTGACATTTACCATTCTGCAATTCATTGCAATCGCGTAATAGCATTGTGCAGTTTGAAAATAATACTAAGTCACAGAGTAAAGAGCGTATAATATTAACTTATGCTAAGCGCCGTTTCCTGCACCTTTATTCAGATATCCCAGAATTAGAATATTACAAGTTTTTGCGCACTACACTGTTGCATTGCTATTCCGCAACGCGAGTAACATCCGCTCTATTATTAAAATTGCGCACTATTATCATCGAATTATCATTCCGCGCAACTAACAGGAAGTTCCTTCAAAGCGCATCCCAATGCGAGAATTTGGAATCGCATCAAAAAGCCAAAGCAGTCCGATCCGACTTTCTTGGTCGCTCGTTTTTGAAAATAACATCGAAGACGAATGAAACGATCGTCCAGGGAAAGAATATCGCTTCCACGGGCATCCGTGCGCAATTTTCGCCACGAGGACGAAGAATAGGGGAGGACAAGAGGCGATGGGATCGGACAACGAGGCATCACCTCTGTCCGCATAATTATCCCGTCGAGGCGTGCACATTGGGATTATCTACGGCTCATATCGTCGCGAGGAAGGGCAGATGCCGAGATCAAATTGGGCGCGCGTTAGAAATTCGACGGTGAGTTACATTGGCCTCGGTGTGCGGGTAACGAAGACGCGTAGGAAGCATAGATCAGCGCGATGTTACGCGGCTAACGGTCTTATAAATACGGTAGCAGATAGGCCGATACGCGGCTTATTAAATTACGGCCAAAGTTGCGCGATCAATCGAGGCGTTTAACGGCTGCTGAAACGAAAGGAGATTTGAAATCTTGCCGCCACCTGCCTGCCGTCTCTTAATGAACCGCCAGAGATTACTTTGAATAACGAACCGCCCGGCGGACCGACGCATGAATTTCCGTCCCTCTAGGAATTGTCCTTCTCCTCCTCCTGTCCCGCGTATCTCGCCGCATATCCGAGTCTATCTGTAACCATCTTTACCGAGCGAAGAATCCGTAATTGCCGCTGATACTTGTTAAGTGGATTGTTCGTGGAAAAATGGGTTTGAGGGCCGATAGGATCGAGCAGCTTGTACGTGTTAATTCCGAATGTCTCGCGTTGGAGAATTCTGTTGTGTTTCTATCCTTTGTTATATCCGCCGAAAAAGATATTCGTCCTATTATCGCGTATCACGCTGATAATTGGTCAGGTCCATCTGGATTCGTTAGGGTCGATGGAATTTTAAAAAGGCTCGGTATAATTCGATATAATGTATTATATAAGCCAAATAAGGTTATAGAATAGTTAATAAAATATATATAGTGGCTGTCCTAAAATGAATGCAGAATTTGAAAATTTCATTCATCATTTCGTCATTTCAAATTCGATATGCTATTCTATATATAACACTATACTATATACTTTATAAATCAATAAAGTTTACAATTTTTCGCTACAAACCTGTATTTCTTACCAAAATTATTTCTTGCGTGAATTTTGGGTCGCGCCATATATACATGTGTATATACATATTTTTTTTTTAAATATATATTTTCATACATATATACATATACATATTTTTATACAAATTCAGGGATCGAGATAGCTCAAAAAAGATTTTCTCAAAAAATTGGTTCGTTTCAAGCCACATATCATATCGGTCCTCTCGCCATGCTGAACTCTGATTGTTATTGTTTAACGCTGAGCTAATATTTTTCCGGTCGGCGGATAGCGGGTGTAAGCCATAAAAGCGGAGGGGTGACATATGGTCGGCTCTACGGCAAAATCACCTCGGACTTGATGGAGTACTCGGGGATTCCCCCGGAGCTACTCTCAGTCCACGGCACGTCCGAAACTCTCTGACCAACGTCCGGCGTGTTTGTTCGCCCCTGAATAAAGCGGCTTTCCTCCGCCCGGGAGCGCTCCTTATCGGGGAAATATCATTTTATTTCATTTATGGCCATAACGTCGAAGGGGGATTCCTCCTACGGCCGGTTCCTACGCCTTTATGGGGATTTCGCGTCTCGATCGTATATTTCTGGCCTCCCTTTCGCCCCCTCCGGCCCCCAACTCGGATTCCACATCCTTGGCCAGCTTTCCGTCTATTCGTGCCACGGGTTGGCCGTGGTCACGGTCGGAGATTATACTTTTATAAGTGCACCTGCTCCATTAATAATCATTCCATCGTTCGCACGATTATGGTTACAAAGTAGCCAGGCAAAGTGCGCGGCCAACGATGAAAACGCAAGGTAGACTTTGGTATTCGCGATGGAAATTAAGGAGAATAACCGATTATGCTGAACACCGCACTATGGGGCTCTATGGGGATGAAGGACGTGCGAGATTTCGTTCCGATTAATCCTACGATTTATCATGAGTTTCCACGAAAACGACTTACCAGAACTCGATTCTAGGGAATTTGCTGCGAGCGATATGTGCCAGTCGGATAACAATCATGACCAGAGCGATTATATAAAAAAGTAATTCGCTTGCATTACGAATCGCGCAGTAAAGTAATATGCGAATTACGCTAAAAGGCGTGAGCGGAATGTAACCTGGTAGTCGCGGTTGATTGTGGGGGGGCCAAAGCGAGGTACCTTACTTCGAAGATTTACGAGGGCTCTTTATTAAATCGCGACTCTCATTAAGCCGCTCGTACCCTCGGCCCTCTCGATCGGGCGTTATGAAGAGATCGCAAGGACGAGTGACCATGCAAATCGGCGTAACCGGCGACGAGACCGCGATATCGATCTGCATTCCAGGTTCAGCCTCCTTCGAGGCTCGAACCCTGTGTTGTGTGAAACAATCGAACGCCTCCAATGCAGCGATGCTCGCCCGTTTTGGGTTATAAACGGTGTTCAAATCGATCCTCGAAAACCAGGGAGGCGGTGCAGGAAATTTTGTAATAGCACGATGGAATAATTCTTCGACGGAATCACGAAAATTGCCCCGAGTAGAATAACTATGTCGTCGTTGATGTTACTGTGGAACAAGATCTCTGAGGAATCGAAGATACGTCGAATTATTTTTATGTAAAATATTTAATCGATCGCTTCGACGATACCCTGTGTTCAGTTTAAATTATCAATAAGTCTAAGCGGTCTTTTTGTAAATTTGTGTATTTCTACCAATTCCTATTTAAACAAAAGAGATGATAATAATTCGATAATCGAGACTTAGCGATAATAATAAAAAATCTCATAAATTCTTTTCACCACGTGAACTTCTCTTGTTAATGCTTTATTATTTTCGATAACAACCGGAATAATTAAGGCACGATATTGTATCACTGGCTGCGAATGTGTCCTTAGCACCAGCGATGGAGGGGGGGACTTGCGTAAAAACGCAACGTCTTAAAATTGATATTCCGCGCGTTGCCTCGAGAACTGGCGCGCATAAACTTGGAATTCGATATTTTACCGGGACTACCGACACCGGCGCGCCGTGGTAAAAATCTTAATTCTATAACGGTTAGGCAAAAATAATATTTATCGATTATTCCATAACGCATTTAACTAAAAAACCAATTAATAAACATACCGCAGTGGACGATTCTAACAATTCTGCTGAGTATTACCCGTTCATAAATGAACAAACACTCAGAAATCATTTCATCCTTGTATTCAATATCGTACTTTACTTCTTTCCACATTATTCACATCTTCAAAATAAACAACACCTACATTAAAAAAAAAACAATTATCCGTTATAACATCTTTGCTGATGCAAGATGTATATACATATGTATATATAACATAATTGAGTATCGAGAAACCATAGCTTATTCGACGGTTATTTTGTCCATTTAGAACGAAAACTTCCAGCACTGTGCAGCGTCGGCCATGGCGCATGTGAGGTACACGCCGTCGAAATCACGTCCCAGGCCGGCTGATCCGTATCGGACAGGATGTGCGAGTTTCGGTCCTGCTGTAGCGACCGATCGAACGCCCGGCCGGAGGCGCTCACGTTCTCGTTAACGTTGCCCGTGAATTTCGCGACGGTTTGTCAAATCCCCGACACGGGGGGGAAAAACTTACCCCTTTGACAATGCGGATATCGTTGAAGGTGCAACGACTATTCGTCAAAATCCTAGATAGAAGGATAATCGAACCCTTTTATCATGGCGTCCCAAAGCAATGTACTCACTTCTATATTGACCATTATTTACATATCTAATTTCGATATATGTATACATACATACATACATACATACATACATACATACATACATACATATATACATACATACATACATACATACATACATACATACATACATACATACATACATACATACATACATACGTACATACCTACATACATACATACATACATGCATACATACATACATACATACATATATACATACATACATACATACATACATACATACATACATACATACATACATACATACATACATACATACATACATACATACATACATACATACATACATACATACATACATACATACATATATACACATATAAGCGTCTATCAGCATAGATACAAGTTTGACAAAACGAATGAAAGAAAATCGTACACATTCCCTTTTATAATATCGTTCTTCAAACTCCAAGCCGTCACTCTTCTCCAAGATCAACACTCGTACCTCTTCCTCGTCTCAAGATTCCTCACAAAAACCCCGAGCTCTCGAACTGCCAGCAAAACGTCGTACCAAATACCCGCGAGGCGTCGAGAAAAATACCCAGGCCTACCGGTCGATTCCACGTACCTACGTCTCACTCGGCTCGATTAGGCCGGGCCGTTTGTAATGTCGTGCCCAGAGCGGTTCATTCCATATTCCGTGAGGCGCGCACTTTCGATATTTCCCAGGGCCGATCGAGCGCTCTTCCGCCTTGGCGAAAAGCGGGTCGGCTCTAAATCCAGCGAGAGGGGGCCGCCCTCGATCCCCCGCGGGCCGAGCGCGGAGCCAACCCCCGCCTCCTTATTGATGCCTTTTGGGGAGAAGCTTGAAAGGTTGTTTCCGCGAGAAGCTATAAAGTGACACTTCCCGCTTGCAAATATAAGCTTGTTCGCGGTTGATAGAGCGAATATTACGAGCTGCGTATCCAGCCTGTTTGGGGGCCGAGGAGGAGCGGTAGGAAAGGGCCGGGGTGGGGAGAGGGGGGAGACGAACGGATATGCGGGCTTTGCCCACGGGAGTATTACGGATTCAAGGTGAGTAGGGGTCCCACGGAGTAACCCGAGACATCAGCGGGGTAATATTTCCATATTCCGATATCGAATAAATGGATCGTTGCCGTGCGCACGACGCGGGCATAAATCCTCTGGCGACCCGTCATGCATCACGAGCCGACCAGAAGAGATTCGGAGCGCCGCTCTATGCCCATCGTCGGGGTTGTGTCAGGTGGCAGCTCCTTCCTTGCATTCGTCGACGCGCCTTTCTCGCCGATACGCGCCTCCTCCGAGTCACTGGGGGGAGATTGCGCGGCTAATTCGAGACGTTCACTCGAACCCTTTCGACTCTTCGTTTTTATGACGGAATACTGCACTTGTGGTGTGACTTCGTGTGTTCACCGTGGAAGCTGGGAATGCTTGAGGAGTTCAAAAGGGTTTTTTTCTAGATACATTAGATTTGTAACTTAGTATTTCGTTGTACTGTTAGTATGCTTTTCTTTCCTTTTATTTTTTATATTCACTTTTTGGCACCGACTGCTAAGGTCATTTGGCCTAGGATCTACCGTTTAAGGTGGGTTCGGAACCACCAAGCACGCTTTTCTTATCGCTGCTCTAATTCATACATATACAGGGTGAGGCATTTATAGTGTCGCAGGCGTTTTACTCCGAAACAATGGGGAAGTTCGAAAACTTTTTCATACAAAATTTGCAGTATTCATAAGGAAAATGTATATATTAAGACACGAGAGAGGACTGTCTCAAGGATTAGATCAAGACAACCGCGTCAGAACTAACCAATTTGCGGAATATTCAATCGGCCTCCCTCGCTCTCCGATACTCTCCTTCCATCGCACAGACCGAATCTACGTGCTTCATAAGGCCCGCTTAATAGCAACCTCCAAGGATCCGAACTCGATCCGCGATCGATCCGTGCACCGACCATTCCCCCCGAAGGATCGTGGACCGTGGCTAAATTAGAATTTCATGCGGAGCCGCTCGAAGAGAGTCGGCGTATTATGCGGATTATCGAGGATAGGGGAAGATGATCGAAAGACGAGCGGCCGATCGAGATTCGTACGAATCAATCCGACGTCCTCGAGTGGCTCGGGTCGGCGATCAAGCACTGTCAAGCTGACCCAAGCGTCGACGAACCGCGACGGGTCAACGTATGGGTGGCGAGATAAGGACTGCCACTCCGAGGTTCCGACAGCCGTTCAGCATGGAAGCGGACGAGGCTCTCCTCCTGCACACGTCGCGCGTTCTCGCAGTGCGTAAAGTGACGATCTTGCGGTTACATATGTGCACGTGCACCGTCAATGGCGAAGACCGCGTACACCCCCGTTCAAGAGTCCTAGGAAGCCTGTCGAAGTTGCGTTGAAACTGGAAAAAGTTATTGGAATCGCTCGATCCTTCCTTTTTTTTGCTCGTCCTGCTCTACGCGATTACCAATTTGCGCTTTGAGAATTGTATTGAGGAATTGTTTCAGGACGAAATTATTGATAAGGTTAGAAGCTGTTGTTAGGCTAGGCGGTGTCGAAGTCCTCCAAGCAGACGAATCGATCTCGAGTGGAGCTTTGGGGAAAGCTAGATTCCTGTTTATTAGTTTATAAGGATAGACTACTTTGGTGTATTCGTATAAGGTGGATATTGAAAAAGTATCAGCACATCTATCGTGGGTTGAAGAAGAATATCGAAACTCGAGCTGAAGTGATCTACAGGAGTGTTCAACACTTCAAACGTACTGTTCGTTCTTTTAAAAAAGCGGCGCAGGCAAATATTATTTTTTCGTGTGCTCGGCTAAGGTCGAAGGTACACCTGTAAATCCGTGCAGTCGCAAGCTGTACGATCGAAGTGGTTTCCATGATAATTAGGGTTCACGGTAGTCAAGTGTCCTAAGGCTTTTGAGCGGGGATGTACGCTCTTTTCCTTTGCTCGGTGAGCCACGAGATGTTCCGTTTCCCCTGCCTCCTGCGTTCGCCTTGCCTACCTTTCGTCGACTTCGCCGCTGTCGACGAGCTTTTACGAGATGTCTGAAAGATCGAATACAAATTGAACCGTGGAGATGATCGTCCAAGAATGAGCGCGGCCGTTCCTGTACCTAGAATGGCGATTTTTACTATCGAAATACTTCGCGCACGACGATCGACGCTTTGACTTTTTCTGTTATCGATCGAACGGCTCGAACTGTCGGGCTGAGTAACTTACGGATACTTTTCCTCGATTTTGGTGTAGCGATTGAGTAATGGATATAAAGATTGTAGGATCGATATTTTTCTTATGGAAGATGGCTTTCTTCCACGAGAATACCCTTTTTTTTATGTGAAATGTTGCATTTTTTTATTCGCATAGATCACGCTTGACCCACGCACGAATTTATGAACTCAGGACCTGGTTTAACTCTTTGGAACATGGGTAGGTAAGAAGTATTCCAGCTTTTAACTATTCATATAGGTATACACGTTAGTATGTTCTTTATATCGCTCCAGAATCTCCAGAGAACTCGAATCACAGCGATTTACGATACATCCTATCAGTTTCACTTATTTCAATATTCTTTCCTCGAACAAACATTTCTCGACAACCGGAGTCCGCTTCCGATCTCGATACCCCATGCTCCAAAGAATCGACTAACCAGCCACGGTAGTCCAAAGAGTCGAGCTTAAAGTCGAGCTTAAACGGTCCTCGCCAGTCGCGATGCATCGCGAGGAGCAACAAAAGGGCCCAAGAAGCCGCTCCTCCCTCTCTTCCTCTCCTCTCGAGGAGGCATTGCCGCGTGTGGGCCGTTGCGTTTCCACGATTTTCCAGCGATAGCCGCCTCCTACGCGAGGATATCGACGGACCGTGCCCGCGGCTGCAATGCAAACTACCAGGATGTCATTGTTTTCGTCCCTCCAACTCTCTCCTTCCGTCTGCTCCTCGCTCCCTCTCGCTCCCTCCCCCATTCCTGCATCCGCGCCCCCCCCCTCCGCCCCGTCGTTGCGCTTCGTCCTCCTCATCGCTGCGCTTCGTCCTCCTCCCTTCTTCCAAGAGCGTGCGAGCATTCCAGCTCACGGCCACGTAGCGCGCATACTTACATGGCCTATGTCCAGTGGCCCGCGAGGTGTTCAACATGTCGTTCCCCGTTTCCGAGCGGACGTCTCCAGCATCTACTGTTCGCGCGACCCGTGAAAAGGCACGCAGGGCCAAAGGGTGCCTTTCGTTGGGCACGCTTATCACTCTGTTAACCCATACGCATCGCAGCCTTAAATACGCTGCCGACTTTTGAATTCAAGGCGTATTATTTCGTTCTTTGCGATGAACCTCCTCGTGGACTGTATATTCTACGAATGGAGATGAGCGTTGATCATTGGGTGTGGATTATTATGCTTGTTACAGCAAATGGGTGGAGAAAGATTGGCCTGGTACTGTGTTTAGGCTGTCGCGCGTTAGGAAGGAGTAGGAACCTCGTGATTATGCGATTAATTTTTTTTTTTTATTAAGAGATATTATCTCCTGGGTTTCTTCTAGGGGCTTGGTGTTATATATTAGGTGTATAACTTTGGTTTCGTTGGGTTTTTTTCCGGACTTTGAGGCTTTGTCGTAAAACTGGTTGCAGATTTGTGATTCAAAGTGTTGTTGATCGTTGGCTGATTTCTCCTAATTAACTAATTAATATATTTCAGGCGGCGTAAAGAACCCGCGGTTGAAAAAAACTATTACTCATCGCTGAAGTCATTTATAGGAAAACAGCGAGAACACACTTGTACACTTAATATCTGTTTAAGTTAAATAGTCCTAGCAAGCAGCCGCAACACTTTAACTTAGACACACTATTTTTTATTGACCAAATCACGATCTTGTCCACATGTTTATCTCAATGCCTCGAGACTCTTACTCCGCGTCATCTCGCCTGGTCCGCTCACCTCTCATCCACTTCCCGTGTCGCGTGCTCGAATCAGCGCGCGTGACCGCCTAAGCGAATAATACGCTTGGCTCGAAAGTACGTGCGAGCAGAGGTGCGCGCTTTTCGTCCGACCAATTAGACCCGCATTCCTCTCAGGGGTTTTCTTAGGTCGCGCGAACAGTACGTAACCCATCCTTCCGGCGCTCCTCCCGAGCGCTGCGCCGAAAATTCCAGAAGCACGAGCTTCCTCGATGCCACGAAGAATTGCTCGCTCGCCGAACGAGATCGCTTCACGTCCTACCGGGTGTCCGGGGTGCATTCTGAGTGGGTCCCGTTTCGATTACTGCTCCTTAAGCGGTTCAAGCATCGACTCTTTAAGACGACGGACGTCCGTCGTTTTTAGTCGCTGCGCTTTTAATCCAAAGTCTTCGATCCTTTGGATAACGTACACTCGTTTTCCAACAAATCCATTATCACCGCCTAATAGTTTGATAACCTGACATGGTAATTCATGATAATTTCAACACACTCGATGGTAAATAATCAACTTTATAAATAATCAAGACTCCTCTTATCGAAATTGGAAAATTAGTGGAACGTTCTAATCGCCTTTCATACATCTTCTTCATCACATGCCTTCTTCATCGAATCATCGCGAAAGATCAGCGCTACTTCACAGCCTCGATAGAAAGGACCATACTCGGGCATCGATGATAAACCGGGGAAAGGATAGATACGCGAAGAATGAGGAGGAGGGGGGAGGATAAGGGGGGTAAAAAGAGGCGCTTCGAGCGGCCAAGGGGGGGATTGGGGCAAGTGAATTCCCACACAGCCTTCCGGCGGTGAGGAAGGAGGGGGTGGGGGGGAGCCGGAGCCGTGGCCTTGTCTCGCGGGCCCAGGTCGAATGTGTCAACCATACGAAGGCGCGACAAGAAACCAGGATCGTTGCCAACGCCCCGGACGGCTCGAACCACCGGCCTAGCGTATCGTCACCGGCGCAACGTCGTAAACATCCTGCCCCGCGACTTGTAAATTCACCTCTGGCGTTTTAATGGTCTACCACGCGCGTGTATTAGTTTCAGGGGCATTAATAACGCCGCGGTGAAAGGCTATCGCCGATTAATTAGTCACTTAGCGCTCGGCCGCTCGCAGCCCAGATTCTTCCGGCGAAGGTGCGCCGAGATTCTCGGCTCGAAAACGGTTTTCGGCGGGCCGGCCAGCTACAGGCCGCGCTGAGTTAAGTGGAGAATGGTACCGCGAAGGAAGTTCTTGCCCCGGCTTCGAGCCGCCCTTCTAAGATCGATGGCCGCGGAAGAGAGGATGAAATATGCTTGGAAGCTCGAATCCGGGGGCCAAGACGAAATAATGGAGGCACCTTGCTTCTCGAAGAGACTAGTGTCTAGGCTTCCTTGGGAATGTCGTTATCATCGTGGTGACGCGCTTCTTGAGAGGTTTGCCTAGGAGGAAGAGTCCTGATCCTTCGACCAATTGGGATTAACACTATTCCTACCAGCCATTTTCCAGAGAGATTTAAGGGTATTAAATGTATCCTTGAAGAAAGAGAGGACGAAGGAAAAATGTCGATGGATTAATTTATCGATCCGTACGCTGCGAGGAAAGCATGAAAAATCTGAGAAGTGAGCGCGTCTCGAAGCTCCACGATTTTTCAAAGAAATCACTAGGTAGGAATAGTCTTAATAAGGCTGAGGTTTGTTCAGTGGCGATTGGTTTGAGCCGCGCGATTGTACGCTCGATCGAAGTTCGAGGAAGCTTTGCAATATTCGGAGAATTGAGATCCGCGAGTTTGAGATATAATTGAGAGTAGGGAGGGGGGGGGGAGGTTTCTTGCGCGGTGAAGTTTCTAGGTCGGAGTTGCCGGAGGGTTCTCCTTAGACTTTTTTACACGGTGCCAGTGTCGGAGTTGCTTAGAGCCCAACCGTGATTTGCGGTGGGTCTTAAAATATACGATTACGGTTCTCGATTTATAGCGAGTGTACGTACACGAGGAAAGATGTATCCGTGTATGGAGAGTAGGATAAAAGAGTGGATAGAGCCAGTGTTTAAAACATGTGTACTTGAGGATTGAAAATCCTTGACTATTTGAATCTTGGTCGCTCGAGAATCGATCCGAATCAGAAATGGTTAAACCTGATTTGCCGTGTATAATATATTTACAATTTCTTTCATCGGCCAATATTAAATTGAACAAAGCGTTGGTATTTTTTAAGGTATTAAATACTAATTAGTTATAAACAAAAAGTTTACGCTAAATTAAGCATAAATGACGTGATATCTTATTCTTTTTTAAGATGGACTTACACCACTTTCAAAATAAACGCTCCATATATCGATCGGAAACAGTTAAACCTGATTCGCTGTGTATAATATATCTCGTCGAGGCAAACGAAATAATAATCAGACCACTTTTAAGCTATCCTTTCTCTCCTCCCATATTCAAGATCGTGCGAATAAAGCTCGAGGATTCAATCCTGAACGTCGTACCATCGAATTTTTCTTTCCATCCAGATCCAAACTCCGTCTAGCAAACCCGCTCACTGCTGCCGATCCAGGCCGCTCTGATCTCTCGCGACAAACGGGAGAATGGCGAGGAGACTTTTCTCGGTACAAAAATGAGTCCGCGGGAGATAATTGGACGATAACTCCCAGACGTCGGGAACCAGCTTGGCAGGTAAAATTAATACGCAGATTATCCGGGAACACTTATGTTCGCCCCACAGGTGCCTGCGACGACGCAGGGCCCAAGCCTAATTCGTGTCTTCCTTCGCAACTTATAATTCAAGCGCGCAGACTGGAACCAAACTGAACAGAACTACGCTAACTTGCGCAACGGTAATTATACACTCCATCCAGGCCGGTTCTCGTATACCACGCGGCCGCCTGTCCGCCTCCGTGCCCTTAAATTTCGGTTTATTTATGCCTCGTCGGTCGTACTCCACGGTGGCTTCATCCACTTCTCGAATTAATTTTGCAAAAGGCCCTTGCCGATTTTTGGCCACGCCTCCGATCGCCTCTCACGCCCCTGATCGCCCTCGATAATCGAGAAAGGCGGAAAGTTTGGGTGATTCTTGCTTTGCAACGAGATTGAGAAATATACTGGATAATGTATATTTATATGTCCAAATATATTTGGAGAGAATCGTTTTTTTTTTGCTAAATGTATCTGCGAGTACTCTCAGTGGAAGGAACTTATTTTTCAGGTTTGTGGACATTTGTTTGGACTGTCTTGTAAAAATGGTTGTTGCATATGTTGGCTTTGTTGTACGAATTTCCTTAAGAACTTTAGATACTAACAATACCAGGTCGATAAGACATCAGGGACGATTTTATCCAGAGCGAGTGAAAAATTCTTGACGATACATCGTTTTCGTGGTTTTGTATTAACTATTTTTTTTCTGGTTAAGCGTTCTTCTTTAAATTGGACGAAGAACTTTATGCCGATGCGAGGACGAGTATAGCTTGGAGATGTAAAATATTTCAAAATTTCCCACGCATAAGGTTCTTCCAAAAAAAAATTCTTCCACGTATTGTTAAAAGAAATAAAAGAAGGAGATAAAAATTTTACCACTACTTCGACATATCCTAAACTATTTCAACGTTACATTTAAACAACTTAGTAATTTCTGTAGCATTCAATTTTTAAAAATAAGAAACGTCTAACTGCATTAAAAAATCGATCTTTTTAATATAATCTCGTTCTTCGTGAATACATTAAACATTATGATTGTAAAGATCAAGTATCGAGAGAGCGCAGCTTATTCGGCAATAATTATGTCCACCTAGAATCAAAACTTCTACCACCGTGCGTCGGTGGAGGTGGCGCAGCCCCCAGTCGCCCCGTATAACGCGGCCAGACATAGAAGCCGACGGGGACTATCTGAGCACAAGGAATGAAATCTACAGTGCGGTAAATTAAAGTGCTCCGTTTTAATGCTGTTATAAGAATTACTACTCTTGGACTTGGCTCTTAAATCTTGCCCGCCTACCGCCCCTCTTCCGGGGGCTTCTTATGCTACTTCCTCCCCTTCATCTCCTCGCCACCCACCTCCCCCCTCCGCCCTCGCCCCACCCTGGCCGACCCAATAAGCCGCCAGCGCTGCTTCTTCCATTTTCCCGTTATAATTACATTAACGCTGCAATTTCGTCCGACGGCAATTTCGCGAAATGTGGAAGCCACTTTGCGGAAACTTCGCCTCGCACCGCTGAAACTAATGGAGGAATCCTGAGATCGATCGGAAAGGTTGGATTTTGATCGAAATTGCCGATCGAAGTTATGGTGGGCGATTTCTATTGGTCGGTCATCGTGAATTTGATCGTTGGTGATTTTCGTTGCGGGGTTGAAGTTTTAATTTTTATTTTTTACGAAAGGTTTTTTGTTTTGATGTTTGTTTTTTATTCGAAGGTTTTAAGGCGCAATTGGTGTATCAGGAGATTTTTAATAATATATTAATAATAACACACCTGCATTTGGGGCAGTGTTATTTTAAGAGGGTTTATTGATTATTTCTTATCGATTATTATTTTCTCAATATTCAACAGTGAAATGTATCCTACGATATAGTTGAAAAAGTAATGAGACATGTGTTAGCGCGTCATGGTACGAGGTAAAAGAAGAACGAAAGGTGAAAGATGTAGGGGCTTCTTGGGTTAGAAAAACTAGCCTCTGTTTTGGCATCGGTTTCATATCTTGCCTCAAGGTAGAAATGAAGAATGGTACCGGCACAACCACGGTTTAGAATTCCAATTAACCGAGAGTGTAATTACATCACCCCCATATCTGTTTTCTCGAATCACAGAGCTCGTTTAGCTAGTTTATTAGCTTAATATTGCTTTAATTGCTCTCATATCGTTGCTTTTGCAAGAACGATAAAACATCGTACAATAGAAATACGGTTGAACATTACTATTAAAGCTCCTCGTCGGTCTAATTTACTACACATATCTGAGGACGTCACGCTTTTGCTTCTGTGCAACATAGTGAAACGCGATCCCCGCATTTCCCATACTTCTTATGGTTATATTTTCTGAGGGTACCAACGCGTATATCCTATTCCACGCTCTTCTTTCGATCATGCCTCCTCCTTCTGTCCATATCAAAATTAATGTGAAGATCTCACATCTAAACAGCTTTTTTATTCATTAATGTCAGTGAACTGCCTCGACCGCCGATTCCTGGTTTCACGAACATTTCAAGCCTTCGAGCGCTGATCGACGACAAGTTCAATCCTACCAACATAAGTAGTAAAATATACTATCCTTTAGTACGACATGCTTAGTAATTATCGATAATGAACTAGACTCATTCCAGCACTGCTTTAACAAATTTTTAAATATTTCAAGCATAGCTCGATAGCAAAGAACCTTCAAAATGATGAAATAAAAATTCTGCAATTCTAATATCTTCAAGCTTAGCTTCATAAATTTCGATCAGTGCCTAAACATTGAGGGTGCTAATTGTCCAGGATGATGAAACGAATATTTTTGTAGCAGATGCGTGCGGACTCAGGCTTATAAGCTTCTTCGATCATTGCGCGGATGTACAATGGGAGGAGTTTTCTAACGCGAGATAAATCCAAGTACTAGCCAAAGGATTCAGTAGACGCACAATGCGCGTAAGCAAGTTATAAAATGCCATCCAACGTGGTGTCTCGATCGGTACGCCGACTAAGCGCCTCCGTGCACGGTCGATTGCCACCTTTTGCCAGATTCCGACAGCTCCCCTTCACGAGCGAGTAACCAATAGGTCTAAACGTCGCGTGTTAACAAGCGTTTAGCCGGTTCTTGTCACGTTGTCGGGGCGCAGACGTATCTTTTTCGGCCCTCAGCCGCGTTCCATTTTAAGCCCCAACAATGCTGAGGCGAAGCCACGATATTTACTGTATCTGGCGCCACTTCTATATTTACGATGGATAAGGAGAATGGAGGACGTACGCGCGATCCGCCGAGCGGAGGAACAGACTTAAGCGTCTTCACCGAGAAAATTAACCCCTCGCCTCACAACAACCAGCTCAGCCCCTTTACGAGACATATACAACCAGAACTTGAAGAAAGAAGCTTTCGATTCAGATTTGCTAATAGTTCTCGAAAATATTTTTACACCAAGTTGAATAGTAGTATTGTTTAGAACGGTCATTTTTCAGGTTCATCAAGATACATCTCCATATCCAGCCACCTTCACGAAGAACACCTAAAGAAACACTTCTTGTATCCTTCCATATTCAATATCAAGCACTAAAGTTACTTACACCGCGAACCACTAAGTTCCACTCTCAAGCACTCCAACGTATAAAGCGCGAAATGCTTCAGAGATAACGCCCAAGAGTTTCGACAGCGGTCCTCCGAGTTCTCCCCTCAGCGCCGAAGAAAGCTCCCTCGAAGGGTGCACCAAGCCCTGTCGAGATTCGCGCGAAAAGAGCTGGGAATTCGGCCGCGGTTCGGTGGCGGCTCGGGCAGCGCGAATTGCATCGCATTCGGCTCACACGCCGCGTTTATTCCTCAGGGCACGTTTGAGTCCGGTTAGAGCTCGTCGGCCGGTGACAATTAGCGATTGTAAGGAGCGGGCGCACGCTCGTCGGAGTCGGCGCGAAGTGGTATACACGTTTAAATTTCGAAATGATATCTCCAGAGAGGAGAGACGCGGCTGGCCGGCAGGAGCGCAGGGACGGCCGGCTCGAATTGCTATGCGGGACGCGGCTTACCAGCATAACGGTAAGGCTCCGCTCGCAAACGATCCTGGTGTCATTGTGCCGTCACAATGCAAGGTTATTCATCTTAAATTCTCACGGCGGCATCAATCCTATCGCTCGATAGAAATCTCCGCCCCCTCCACCTTGCGAGGTGCCGCGGCGCGAGGGAGGGGAGGGGGGAGGTAGGGAGGCAGGGAGGGGAGGGTGCGCGTTTCAGCTTCATTAGAAAGACGTGCCCCATGAATATGCGCGGTGCGAGGGATCTGATCAGGCTGCCATATCGCGTCACTTATCCGTGCAGACAATTTTCCCTGTAAAGCCTCCCGGCCGCGCCATTATTTTCGGTAAAGGAACGCGCCACGCTCGAGCGACGACTCGATTATACGTGCCTGCCGACGCGAGTCTGCATTCTTTTACGATTCCCCCTGGATAATGCCGTTGTTATTACGGCCGTAGAGCCTCGGTACTGTGGACTTTATTATGACGCCGTGCGCGGAGGGATTAATCGCGGTCTCTATGCTTTTTATCGGTATCGTGGAATTGGAAGGGGGTGCCGAGGGGAATACTGACGCGTGAGTTTTATTTTTTTTTTTATTAGGAAGGCACGGATGTACTTTGCGTTTTTCTTTTATTTCCGTGCTCTTTCATATTTGAGATTATCTTGGATGTTATTTTCCTCTGTTGATCGTAGGTGTATGTACATGTCTCTATTTTTGTGTCTATTCAATGTGTTCTGGAATCATTTTCTACGTGTTTTGTTATTACGCGTGTTTCTTTACTTTAGTGTTATATTAAAAAAAAAAAAAAGCGGCGTTCTAATGTGGTAAGTACTCAGCTGCAAGTTTTCGCAGAAAAATATATTATCCGCTATTGAGAACATTTTCCTTTAGTATCCTCGCGTCGTTATGCCCGTCAAAAACATTACACCTAATGGGAGTGAAAAAGGAGCGCGAGTGAGGAACATCGTACCATATTTCTTGGCTCAATCAAGACATTGGTGGGTAATTTGTGATGGCAAGGGAGCGTGTACATTGCGGTAGGGATCTAATATACTCCGTTCATAATCATTAATCACGAGAGAGAAATCACCTTGCGACCATGAGAGGTGTGTGCCATTGTTTATCGTTTTTTCTTTCATCGTGGAGAATCCAGCGGATTCTTTTTCTTCATTACAGAATCGATGTAAATACAATGAGCAACCCTTAAAGCATCTCGTCAACCACATTCTAATCAATAGAAAAATATTCCTAATTTAAAATATATAATTGACTTTCAACATTTTTTCGTCGATTCGCCAGGATAATCGCTCTTGTAATAATACTCAAAAACATATCGAAGTGTTTTTACACTACACCATTATGCATCAAATGTAATATGATTTATATAATATTTTAATATCACATAAATGCGTATAGTTTAACTTTGATCACTCATCGTATCATTCCCATTCCTATCATATCTGCACGTACTTCGTCCACCCTAGTCTTCGCGATACAGCAGTCACCTTAACCGGTATATTTAATCACAATGCTACACGATATCGTAATCGAAATGAGGCAACAACCTTTTCAATGACCATCGCTACAACGGCCGCTTAATTCGTTCCGTGAAATGGCAAACATTACAAACACCAACGGATTGTTTCGTCAAAAGACCGTACGGATATGCTCGACCGGCACGACCGACAAGCCTTTGCACTTAAGTACCCATCCAGCACGACTCACGAAAGAAGGCTCACTTCGATACGTCAATCTTTTCCCTGGAAACGCGAGTTCGACCTACACCCTGACACTGGGGGTGACACGAGCTGCATCCGCCGGAGGATGTTCTGCGTGCAGTTAGGCTTAACTCAGACAGACCACTTTAGAAGCATATCAGAACCACAAAACGGTGGTTGTTTCTGGGGTCGACATGAATCGATATGGAAGCGCGCGACTGTCCTCGCACGAACAGCCAACCAAAATCAGTTTCGAAGATCATCAGGACACACGAGCAGAATTCTCCGCAAAATCCTCGTCATCGGATGCTCGATCACGAACCATGAAAAATTCTACGTCCACCACATTTCTTTCCCTCGCGTAATAATACATTTGTATATATCAACTGTATATACACCAGATTTAATTACAATATATAAATCCGCTCTTTACAAGCAACGCTCTTTCTTTATCGTAATTGATATTATTAGCAAGGTTGGGGCGTGGTTTTTCTTCATCGACGCACGAGGATCGCGAAATAATCGCAAATACGTGGTCCATCTCATTTACGCGTCTGCGCATGCGCGCGTGCGTCTGGCAGTGTATTCGGGGGGTAGCACCTCGCGTGGAATACACGCCGGCCGCTAACTCAGCTGACCGGTCATTAATAAACCGAAGCCATTACCAAGCAACCTCCGACTGTGCACGGCCGTACGCTGTGCCTGTGCCGTGTACGGGTATACACGGGTATGTATCTAAAACCACTATCCTCAGAGTTTCCCTCCCCGATCCAGATCCGAGGCCCCTCGCTCGCCCCGCTTCCTCTTTAGCCGGATACAGGGTGCCGGCCAAGTCGGGGGTATAGTCGCCCGGTTATAGCGCCGCCCCCGCTGGTATGTCATTTATAAATGTCCTCGCGAAATGACCCGTTCGTCCATCTCATCCCTTAAGCACGGTCATTAAAGTCCGCCATACTTGCCCGCCGCGAGAGAGAATATTTTGCCCGGCGCTTAATGGAATGATTTACTAAACCGCCGTTTGCGGGAATTTGCCTTTGCAATTTTCTCCCTCCTCGCAGGGGGAAGGTGGCGGGTTCATCGAGGAGAATTGTTCGCGAGCTTTGACCCGATGGCCGTTCAGGAAGCTGGGAGAACTGGATCGAGGATGAATCGTGCCGAGTGTCGATTCGTGTTATAGAAGTGTTGTGTGTTTTAATAAACGGTGTTGACTGAAAAATTTTTTTTGGGAATTGTTTCTTATGTGGAATTCTTTGGAATTCTTCGCGTGAAAACACAGGCTGGAGGATCGATGGGAAATTTGTTTTTGTATATTCCTTTTATGGAGATGCTCGGAGGTGCATTATTGTATTAAAGAGTATAAAAAATCGAGGAGGATATTCCGTTTATTTTTTCCAGCCTTCGCGTGCTTTCAACCTAATAATTTCGTGCGAAGGTAGAACCTGAGGAAACGTCATAGTCCGAGGCGTCGGTGGACGATCGTTCGAGGAGAGTCGCAACGAGAATTCTTCGGCGAAGATCAATGCTCGATTAGATGATTTATATTCTCGAGCGTTTATGCGCAGAATTACTTAGACGTGATTAGGTGGAATTAGCAGTGCTTGTTTACGATCAAAAACGAAAAGTGCGGCTAAAGTCATTACGATTCCTCTCCAATCGGGGAATCGAGGAATCGCAATGACTCGGGACTGTGATTCAGTCTGTGCACGATGCAATTGTTACATATGCTCACATGCCATCATGCGTGTTTCCAAGTAGGAGTTTTGCATGATGCCGTTCAGGGAAGCCGGCTTTGTTTATTTATTTGAGCTACATGATCGATTTTGACGTCTTTGCGCAGCCCAATCTTGCATATAATACATTTTCCTTTATTCTCATTCTCAAACCCATTACTGAGATTATTACTGTTTATAAACTGGATTTTGAACCACCATGATAAACATGGGAAATTATCCGATTATCCAATTATCTAGAAGTGAAATTCAAACTTATATCCACAACACTGCCCTAGCTTCGTGCTATTTGTTTTAGAATTCTCAAATGTCCAAAGCGATTCACTCCTTTTTGCAATTACTTTACAAGACTTTTATATTTCTGTACTTTTTCACTTTGCATTTTTCGGAATCCGCATTCGTGAAGGATATATTAATCTCGAAAGCGTTCCATGTATTCCTAGCAGCGTATCAGACGTCCAATATATCGACGCTAAACGTGAAGTTTCTCCAGAGACGCACCCCGTGGCACCGTGAGGGGCTTTCCCGCATGTGAAAGGATCGGAATGCGAGGAAGGGAGCTCTCGCCTGGGCAGCCTTGGATAACAGGACGAAAGTCTCCTTTGTCGCTGTCAGAGCAGATTTGAGGGAAAATAATACCATTGTGTCGCGGAACTGACGATGACTGGCGTATCTATTGCGCGAACGCCTCTTGTTTTTCGACGGACAATGGCCACTTTCTCCCCAATTATATCAACGACCCTCTCGATGCTCGTGATTTTTATCGGCGCGCACTGCCATGGGATGGAACTTTGACGATAATCGAATGGTATCTTCGATACAAACTTCCTGTCCTTTACGCGCATACGAGAACCAGTCATCGCTTCTAAGCCTTTTTATTTCGAACAATGTGTAATACGATTCTAACTTGTTCAGAGTGTACTTCGGATGCTCGATACTAGTATTATGCTTGCGCAAACAGAGTGTAAGGACGAAGGATGGCGGTGTTGAATATTTTAAGTTCAATAACTTGTTAGAGTTTTGGCAAGTTTTCCACGGCGAATGATCGATACGCCGCTCGATCGCGAGGCTGCCAAAAAATCGCTGAGTAGAAAAACCTGTTCTTGTCAGTAGACGAACTCCATGACACCTGTTAGCCCGGAAATTTGATCGATCGACGACGACAACGTCGATACTCGGCCATAAATTTATGTGGGGAAGAGCGTGGAAAAGAGAAAAAAAGGCACATCTGACAAACGATTATGGTGCCGCTCCATGCATGCGGGGAATATGCCAGACAGACGGATCGTGATACGATGTGGCTGGTCCGCATAGAGCCACGCGATACATGGTTTCCCTCTCAGAATTGACGAGCATTTGCCGGGGCTCCGCAAAGAGTGTACGGTGCGTTAACTGTTTTTATTGTGCCAAAGAGTTTTCTTGCAAAGAATGCGGCTATTTTGCAACGTTCGAGCAGCACAATGAGAATCGAGACGTGAAATATGAAGATCCGTAGATCGTTTAGATTTTGAGGGATAACGTTTTTTTTCGTTCAACTTATTAATATGATAAAAGAACGATTAAAAAAGTATCGACAATAGAAAAGTGTAATTCTTATAAGTTTTTCACTTTGGTTCGATTGTTCCTTAGATCTACGTATATATACATAGATATAATTCAGCACCAAAGTGAACACCTATTACAAAGCTTGATTTATTGGTTAACAAAAATCGAGTGACTTTTGTTTTACTTTTATCATATATTTTATTCAAATGCATTAACGCTATAAAAGCGACGATCCGAAATTCGATCGAGTTACGATACCGCCATGATTATGAGAGATAAATTTCTGTTAATGGCACGCCAATAACGTACGCTAGTTACGCCTCGACTAGATTGTTCGACGAGAGTATACTCCTTAAGCCTCCTGAGAACATTTCCGCTGGTCACGGAGTGTTCGCCTCGTCCCTATATCCACACCCTTTTCATACACGTCCCTCGCCCACCGCGTATCTGACAAGTCTCCTCTGTAGCTCTCGATATTCGAACATAAAAATCGACTTTGTTCCGACACGCCAAAGGGGATTGCATCCGCGAATTCATAGTCTCCCATATATCGCATTACGTGTATGTGTGCCTCTGCCCGTCACGCGTCGAACGACGTCACGTAGTGTCTTCTGGCGATAACAGATATACGATAGTCGATCTTCTCCTACGATTATTGCCTCGCAGATCGATATCGATAGTTTCGTGAGCGAAATGATGAAAATAAAAGACGTAATAATAGTCGTAAATCCTGGCGATATTTGGTCTCATATTTTAAATAATATTACTCTTGTTAAATTGAAGAGTTTTTTTTTTATATACGATAGTACTTTGTTAAATACATTCAGGCGTGTAATTCGAGGACGTCTACTGCTACTGAAAGACTACTGTTCTCGTACTTTTTAACTAACTCTCACTATTCAATTACGATTCTTCATCGAGAGACATAATCACAGACTTTTCGAATAAACGAAAAATCAGTTCCTCCAAACAAAACCAACACTACTCACCCCTTCGCTCAATATAGACATAGATACGACGATTACAGAGCCACCAACAACGATCCATTGGTTCATTACGCGTCAGAGCGCCAAGAGAGAAATCCTAATTCGCGCATGAACACCCAAGATATCGAGGATAAATCCAATCCGCCATGACCGCGCGCGGCGGGCCTCCTGAGCCCGAAGGGCAAATTCAAATCGCGGCGCGGAAGGGCAGCCGCGATCTCCATAAATCTTTTAACCCCGGCGGCCCTTTCGCGATCTTTAAAAAGACACTCCGCTTCCTGAAATATTCAGGCCGGCCGCAAGGATTACTCCGCGGCGGCTCCGAATGCGGCGTCATCTCCACGGTTCGTAAAGTCCCATGGAAGAGGAGTGGGGGGAGGGGGGGGGGGGCGTCGGAGGATGGTTTTCAATCGGCGGGCATGGCGCGCCGATCGGCATGAATTTTGAAGCGTATCTGATAGCAGCACGATGCCGGGTAAATATTTGATGAAACATTCCGGCCGCAATATGGGGCCCCCGGAAAACGGCGCGATCCCCCTTCGATCGCCGCCGGTGGCCAACGCTCGACCGCCATTACTTTGATACGTAACATCGCGCCTGGCCGGTCCTCGCCCTCCCCTCCCCTCCCTCGCCCTGCCCGACAGCTTCCCCCTCCACCGCCGCCCGCCGACGCTTTCTCCATACACCGATAGCGCGAGTGCATTATTGATGCATCCGTTATATTTATGGGGACGATTTAAAGCTCGCCAATCATTTCTGGGAGGTGGCGGTTGGGTGGGGGGGAGGGTGGTGTAGGGGGGGGGGGGGCTCCTCCTGGCGGATCGATCGGACGCTCCCGGTACGTTGAACCGGATCCGGACATCAAAGATTAACGCGGCTGGGCGCAAATTTTGAAATACTTCGCGCCGTTTCGCGGACGCGCGCGATTATTAATGCACTGCGCTGCTTAACGCCTGGCGAATAGGCTAGGACGAAGCCCATTGGGAGCTTCTTATGGGCATTGGTGGAGTTTGGGAGGATAGTTTTTATGCTAGATTCTTTGTGGCTGGGTACATGGATTATTGGATGGAGGTATTTGCTCTTTGTCCATGTTCTCTTTCTATGTTTTGGGTGATGTATGTATTTTAGTGATGATCGATCGGTGGATCTTCGATGAGATTCGAAACGATATTCTTCGAGAAGGATCGAGCGGAAGAGCGAGCTTCGATCTTCGTTGAATCGCGCTCGAATTCGATCTGTTACGCGTTTATACCATCGTAGAGCCGAGGCAAGAGGTTTGCAAGAGCGGTGCGCTCGTCATACTCTCACGGCGCGAATGGCCGGCCGAGGGAGGCTTAACGAATCGCAATGTAAATGCCGCCAGGCGGATTGACTACCCAGAACACGCGTCAGCACCGCGGAACGGCGATCGCCGGATATTGAATTCCAAATTCCACGATTATCGGCCGGCGCTGCTCTATTTGTCCTACTATCTGGGAGCGAGGCACGTAGCAGAGACGGGGAGAGCCGAGTTAGCCGCTGAAATATGTCGTTTACGGTGACGTGAAGGTACGCGACGAGTGCGTCGCATATGTAATTCCTACTTAGAGTCACCATTACGGTAATATACGGCGCATTAACCAAGTTTCTACCTTCGATACAGAACTCGCTACGCTCGGGCCCCACTTCGATGTGCCTCCTTCTCTTTCTCTCGTACTCGTCCTTTCCTTTTCCCTTCCACCAGCGTCCCCTCTCTCTCTCTCTCTCTCTTTCTCTCTCTCTCTCTCGCTCCCTCCTTCCTCCTCCTTCGACGCCTCTCCCTCTCTCCCTCGGTCGAGGGGCCGACGAGCTTCACGTGTTCGATCCATCAGGTGTTTTCAGGCTTCTCACCGGATATGTTGGTGTAAAATGAAAAAGGGTATTCTTGTCGTCCAAGTCCAATATCTGACACGCACGGGGCACATGGAATTCCGCTTCCTGGCATCGACTGTGGTATAGGGTTCCCATGTTCTCCCGGCGAGTTCCTCGCCACTTAACGCCGATCTGTCCATTTGGCCGCACCGAGGATCCGTTAAAGATATAATACCTCGGTCTGTCCGAACGGTTAATGCGGCTAACAATGGCCGGATCGCACGAACTCCACGCTCGTGGATCGTCATTTTTTGTCCTCCAGGGAGAGGGAAAAGGAGAAGGGCCGCCTGTCCGTAATCCTCTGACTCGATGCGCAAGCTGTAAAGCGGACTTTGAGCGAAGTAGGTGGAATCGCGATGCGCGTTGTCCGAGAAATAAAATTCCAGAGGCAAGGGATAAATCCGATTTCTGGATATCTGGTTCTTCGTCGAGTATCGTGATCGTTCCACGGTATACACAGTTTCTGCGCAGCTACGCTCCGTTGTATCACCGGAATGCGTGTACTCATACGCCAAATGAGCCATGACTTCCGACGCGCACGGCAAAAATCTGGGAGAGCGTGAGTTCAGCTCGGCGAAAGCTATGAATGGCCAGTACGAAAGCCAGATACTATCCACGATACGATAACGTGGAATCATAAACCAATATCCTTCTCACCTTCGTCCTTTATCACGAGGATAAAGGGAAAGCTTATAATCGCAACCTCGAAGAGACGCACGGTCGATCTGGACGATCCGAGGAATAATACACTCAACGGACCCATAAGATTAGCCTCGAAACTTCGTTATCCGGCGTAAGAGGCGTCGTAAGGCGAAGGGCCCGGGGTGGATAAAATCGGGGCGCTTCCGAGGGCGTTTAGGACCGAAACTGGGAAATGTATTCTACGATCTGATAGTATATCCGGCAGCGGCTAAGCTATCGGCATCGACGCAGTCCTCCCGGTGTCTCTAAGCTGTGTACGACCATTCGGTACGACGACGTCCGGCCATAACATCCCTCTCCTCTTAACTCCTTAGGCCCTCCGCATTAAGTATACCGGTATAAGTCTTAGGGCGGATTCAGTTTGGACTTGGAACATTAAGCGCTTTCCACCTTCGGCCCGAGGGGGGATCCTCTAAACCTCCGACGAACGTCCTACCCAGCACGAAATTCGCGTTCGACTCCTTCGACGTGCAACTACCGAGTTCCTCAAGTCCGAATTCTCTTCAGATATCCACCTTGGCGCCGTCTGCCAATAAAGGCCCTCCCACGGCGCTCGAGTGTGTCCGGTGTAACTCGGTGATCTCCAACTATCCCGTAGGATTACCAACTATTCTCGAAGACGGGGCCATCGGGGATTAGAACTGGCGGTGGCTGGTCCCGTCGTCCCTTCCGCCTCTCCATGACCATCGGCCTTCCCCCCCCCCCCCCTCCTGCCCCTTGGCTGAACCCTACCAACCCCCGGACGGACCGCTCACGAGCGCTACCACCGGAGCCAATATCAATTATAAGAGAAGACAAGAGCCCCGCAATCACGCCCGGGCAGACCTTAACGGATCAAAGGTCTTCCAGCTCGCGGTCGTGCGGGATCACCAGTTTTTAGATAAGAAATACTTCAATTAACCGACCCGCCCTCCTGCAGGCCGCCATTCCGCGCCACGAAACGGTATTGCTCCGGGATTAGTCGAATATAAATCTAGCCCGGCTCTCATCCGGCGGACCGGGCCCTGTATCGACTATCGAGATAATGGTATTGGATCCGAGGAGCTCGGGGGACGCGACTTTCGTCGTCGCCACGACGATCGCCGATGTAAGCGCCGAATGGAAGATTGGAGCTGCTCGAGGAGGGTGCCAAGCATCGGAGGCTTTGGGGCTTTTTGTTTTTTTTTGCTTTTTTTTTTTTTTTTGCGAGGACGAAAAGGGCTAAAGGGGAAAAGCGCGAGATTTTTCTCCTGGCGTATTGTTTCGTATTGGGACCAAGGTTACTTGGCCGATGGATTCTGTATATGTGGTTTTTCATGGAGGTGGTGCTAGAGTGTAGCGATGGTCTCAGAGGTACATATAATAATAATAATTCGAAAGGCTGATTTTGTCGCGTCTTTGCTGTGAGGGATTTGAAATTCCGGTTCAATTGTTTTAGATATTCGGTACTTATTTACAGCTTCAATCTCCAGTGTTTAATGTATTACTCCAATGGTTTTCAACTCTTTAATACAACCAATTTCAAACTAGGGGAGCGGCTATGTACAGATACTGCTCAAGGCCACTGTGTTTTATTCCAGAATTTCAGAATTTGACTATAAGCTTCGTACGTCTGTTTCTTAACGCGCAATCCTGCGTGTAAATCCGCGAAGTCTCATTCTACATAATCTTTGCTTGTATATTTAGAAAAATAAATAGGACAAAGAGAATGTTTGCGAATCTTACGTCCTTACTCTTGTCCCCCATGATATCCCACTTGATCTCAGCCGTGCCATCCCAAGAATCGTTCCGTGCATTATCGTTTGATTACGGACCGAGGGCAACGCGACTAAGGCCCAGGCAGGGCGCAGAATTATCCTTGATCCTCGGCACGTGTGAGCCTACGCCGTACAGGATTTTGCAGTAGACAATGGGATGAAGATGACCGCAACGTGTAGGGGGAGATACGGAAGACTCGTCGACCGAGCGGATAATTCTTATCGCTACTATGACGTTTCATTTGCCACTGCTTGACTTACGATCGGATAGCGGCACACCCTTCGCGATGCTTCGCAAATAACCGCGTGTTTCGGTTATGCCAAGGATAATCGGAAGGATAATGTACAACGCGGCTTTACATTGTATTACATTACGAGTTATAAGTTACACTTATCGTTTATCATCCTTTCGAAAAGTTTGCCCTGCTATTAATATACATTAGCGAATAATCGAGAAATGACTTTAAGGGGTGAAAGGAAATCTGCTGAAAAAAAGATATATAATATAAATATAGATGTGCCATTTAACCCGCTATCATAGCATCCGAATTCGAGCATAACTTTCAACGATCGATGTTCTTCCAGTGCTAGTTATTATCCAATTTTCCACCAGAGCGTACAGAGACGTCAACTGTAATCCAAACTCCCATTTTCCAAGGTAAGGTATGCCAACCATCGCGTTATAAGCCGTCTACTTAATTCCATTTCCTACGAGGGACACCAAGCGCTTCGGGCAAAATTAAACCGGTGCAGCGGTGCAATGCGAAAAGTCCGGCGGCCGTGCGCGAATGCGGCCGAAAGTATCCCGCAAAGGGGACCCTAGAAATTTCGGGTCGGCGCGGAGGAACAAGGAGTACTAAAAGTCCGGGGGCATTAAAGCGCTCTCATGAAATTATAATTTCGGCCGAAAGTCGGCCTGGAAGGGAATGAAGAATCGGAGAATGCTAATACCGTTTATGCGCCCCCGCCCCTTCCGCCCGTATGCCTCGATACCCGCCGATTCGACATTTACGCTCCGTACAATTTAAGCGAGTTTCGTGAAACGGCCCGAAATTTCCATAAAGGTTAAGGCGCTCCTCGGTGTGGGTTAAAGCGCTTCCTGTCATCCGTAACCCCCATAACTACATATGCCTTGGCGCAAGGTAAACACGCGAGCCATAAGGCGTCGACGGCTTTGTCGATGCGCAAAACCGTGTACACCCTGCGCCTCTCCACCTCCGCCCCCTCACCTCCCCTCCCCTCCCACCGACCCACTGAGCGAGCAGCAAATTCGTGAGGACATTTATGAGGATGTGCCTCCGAGATCTTATCGGGCATGAAAAATTCAACGTTTCATCTGTCCCACGGACTTGCCCCTACAGCACGGCTGCCGATCTCCATTAATTTATTTACACCAGCCCGGCAGAGGATCTCCGAATACATTTGGCGAGGGCCCTAAAATCTGACAAGCCGAACCTTTTAACTGAAATATTCCCGGCCGCCGTTTTGGATGCAATTCCCGATGCGAGTCGGGGGGCCTATCGTCCTTCCGTATGCCGGCTTGTTTTTTGAGCGTCGATATTGAGCGGGATGCCGATGGGCGTGTAGGAGTTAATGAATGAGCGATCTTTAGATTGAGAGAGTGGATTGTGAAAAGGGGTGAAATAGTTTTTTTGGCGGGGAAAATTGGGTTATTTTTAGGACAGCGTGTTTTGTGTAATGTTCGAAGAATTTTCGTAGAGGTGCGTGGATCGTGGTGGTGTATCGAGGATTCTTGGTTGTCTTCTTCTTTTTTTAAGATATATGTGGAGTATGGGGATGTGTTCGAAATGTGGCAGATGGGTTAGGTTATCGCGAAGGGTAGGTTCATATAAGATTGATACAAATGTTCTAGAGTTAAATAACGATGAGTATATTTTGGCGTAAGATTTCAACAATTTCTATGAAAGCGAGTGATCTATGAAGCGCGTGAAATATTTCAGTGGCTCGTCGTCGACCGCTGAACCAATTAAATCAACGATCAGTCCTTAAAAGTGTGTTTCTCAAACCGATCTGCGGACTGTAAGGACGATTTTCTATCCACCGCGGTTCCATATAACTCGTGAATCATATTCCTGGAATTATTCGTAGCCGATTAGAAAAATGAATCCACGCGATCGATCCCTGAACCTCTGTGCGCTCCTCCAGTTCGACTTGCAACGGGTTTGATAACTTCATTCAGATAACGGCCCCTCCGGGCGGGGAATTTTTAAATATCTCCTTCCAGAATTTATGCCCGCCGATAGCCGTAAGGATATATCTCGCGGAGATATCTGGAATCAAAGATCCGCCATAATTTACCTCTGAAAGAATTAACACCGACGTCTTTACGAGCGGGAACTATAAAAAGTTGAAACGAGTTTCGTCCTTTGGAAGGCCCGATCGTGAAATAAGGACTTTGACTTTTTCGATTTTGCGGCCCGATACGATAACCCCTCTACCTGCATTAGTAGTTCGCAGGCCTTATAACTCCATGGATTCTCATATGCACTTAGTTTTCATTGCTGACCCATCGTACGTAATATAATATGTATCGTAGTCTGTGGGTCCCAGCGGTACACTGCTCGCCCGCGTTCCTTCTCGCCTGCCCCAAACTCGACCGCATTTCTACCCTTAAAGGAAAAGGGAGTCCCACTCCTCGCTCCTCCTCTCCCCTTCGCCCCTTTGGCTGTCTTTCTTCGCCCTCCACTTTCGGAAACTACGTCCGGGTCTCCATAAAGAATACTTCGCTTCGCGGCTTAATCAGCCGTATCGCCATCCTGCTCGTTATAATTCCGACACCACGTCGGCGTGGAATGCATCGATTCTAACACTAGCAGCGAAAAATGTGAAGAATACTCTCGACAATTTGTACATCGAGGCGTGACAATTACAGTCAAGGTCATTCATTGTCTTATAATAGTTTAAAATGTATTCCTAAGAAAGTACGTAGAACGTAGCGTGTTTAATCGGAATACTTTAAATCGCGCTCGCTGTCCACGAGCCTTTGAGAAATCTCTCTAGAAAGTCGCGTGCGATTTTTAAGTACTATATTATTTATGAGTACTTTAATAAAGTACTAAATATATAATATATAATAGTACTATAATAAAAGTATTATATTATTATTATAGCGTTCTATGTACAAAACATTCCAAAGACACTCGATTGCCTCGAGAAATGTTCCGTCTAGTCTCTATAAAAAAAAATTCCAAACGCGTTCACTGTAGGAACGCAGAGCGAGAGTATCTTGGTTCTTCGCGCCACCTTGTCGATGCTCACGCCGCGTCCGCCTTTCGAGACTCTTTGCATCGGTTCTCCGGCTACCGAATCTGGCGGGTCCCTTATATCCCAAGGATCGTCGACGGGGAAGATCGTGTGCGCCCAGGGCGAGCACTTTCGCCTCCTTCGGCCCGGCGCAAAACCAATTCGCGCTAATCCGCGCTCTCGATGCGAATCTATATACGCCTCTATCTAACCTCGCTGGGACGTGGCCTATAAATATTTCACGGCAATGCTCAGTTTTTTTCCTCCTTTCCTCCTTCTCTCTCTCTCTCTAAGTCTCACTCTCCTTTCCTCTCCTCCAGTGAAGCAGCGCGGCACATCTCGTGGGGGCCGCGCTAGGGTGCCCGAGTTCCTTTTCTATTATGCCGTGATTTTTTATTGACGAAGTGGACACTGCGGCCTTCGCGTGGGGTCCGGGGACATCTATTACTTTGTTGCTCGCTGTTTTTTCTCCCCCCGGCGCGCCGCTAACTCGGATCTCTCGGCCCCTCGCGGAGAGCCGCGAAGGGTGAAAACTTGAGGGGAAAAAGGCTGAGTAACGGGCGAGCGAGGAGGACGGACGTATCGATGGTTCCTCCAAAGGAGGAGGAATAGAGAAAGGGCGACGAGGGGGGAAAGAGCGATAGATCGCATTGGCGAGGAAGGGTAGAAAAGGAAGAAAAAGACGGAGAGAGAGAGAAACCGAGGTAGATAGACGGGGAGAAAAGGAGGAAGAGAAAAAGCGAGTGGCTCCAAGGAGTGAGAAGGAGCGACGGAGGGGCGGAGGGGGAAAGCACGGGTCAGTTTTGTCCCAAGTGTGCAATGCTCGGGGCCATAGATCACGCAATATCAGTTGTCAGGCCGGTACGAACGGGATCGAATGGCGGAGGCGATGGGGTGGACGCGCCGCTGCCGGGACAACTGGACACTGACTGTCCCCGAAGTGCGAGTGATGACCCCCGGGGGAGGACCCCGGGGCCATGCAAAAACGCCGACCTCGGTCCTCCCCTCCTCCACCTCCACCACCAGCGCCCCCCCCCCCCTCCCTTCTGGGATCTCCGCACCTTCGCCTTTCCCCGTTTATGGCGGCGGGCGCGTAAAAAGGAATATGTAACGAGGTCCGATAATTCACGTCTCCCTGGCCGCCTTCGCGGATGGCCGGCCCGTGGCCTGGGGCCGCTTCTTTTTTATCGCTCTAATCCTCGAACGACGAGGGAAAAGGGGGTGCCTCGATATGGTGTTTGACGTGGCCACGAGGCCCTCCTCCTCCACCTCCTTCTCCCGGCCCCGATTTTCCCTGCAGACCGTGAATGCGAAATTGCGAGCTAGCCCGATTCGTTCTTGACTTATTTATGCGATTGCCCCCTTTCTGACGCGAGGCCCTGCGAAACAATGTTTCGGCGGGTTTGGCGGAAAGGAGGAGAACAACGCGGGAGAAGTTTCTGGGCTGAGCTTTGTCCGATTCTCGCCGATCGGCCCCTTGATATTTCGGGGGGATTGTAATTTTGCTGGAGAGATATGGGTGTTTTTACACTCGCGCAAGCTCTGATTGGGGCGTTTTGGGCGATCGCGAATACCTTTTTTGCGTTCGTCGGCGCGTGGATTGGATTTGGCCTTGGCAAGGCAAGGAGGCGATTTGTACTTGCGCGCGTTGCTTGGGAGGTGTGACTGTGCGAGGCTGATGTCGGTGTAGTCGAGTTATACTAGGGAGAGACCCGTTTATCTCTCGGTGCGATATATAGGTTTTTGCTAAATGCTTCATGATGTCGAGCCACTGGATGGTTGGTTCATGGAAATTCTTATTATTTGAATATTTTTAGTTCTGTTCGATTTTGGGACGTGTTGGTCGGCTGGTTGTTGAGACTCTTGGATGATATGCTATTAAAAAGTTGGCATCGAAGTTTAAATATAATCGTGGGTTCTAGAGATCAAATCGTCATACGTTTATTGTGCTCTAAATCTTATAACGATCATGAAGACGTTTTACGAGTAAACGACTACTTCCTACCCGCACTAAAATTCCAAGATTTCCTCTCACCTTCCCTATTTTCATTTCTAATATTCACCTTCGTCCATTCACATTCCCAAGATGTCCAAAAGCAGCCCCAATACCTCAGCCTAATTTCCTCCCACCTTCGTCTACTTTCATATATTAACACACTCGCCTTTATCACAGACGCACCACGGTCGGCACACCTTCCTTTTTTGTTTTTACTTATATGTGGCACCGACTGCTAAGGTCACTTGTCCTAGGACCTGTTCACATCTCACATGGAAAAGCCAGAGGCGATGCGCAAGATTCCATCCTAGCTCTCGCGAAGTCCAAGCTTCCATCCACCATCGTGGCTCTTCAGCACGCGTTGCCACGCTTACAAAACAGGCGCTTACATCTTACGAAGCCGAGATGCGAGAGACGTCGCGAGGACGAGGAGACACGGTTCATCCCCCTCGCGGATGTTCTCGCGGGATGCCCTTGAACGTCGAGATATTTTGGCCCTGGCGCTGTACGCGCGGCGAATAACGGCGAGCACTTTAGCGCAAAACGCGAGCAAAGCTCCGCGTGGTCGAGTTCCGGCGCGAGGCCCGTGGCCCTTTCGATCCCACCGACTTTTTTCTCTCTGTCGCGAGGACGCGCCGACGTGCGGACGGAGAGGGAAAGATAACATTCGAATCTCCTCGATCCGCCTATAGAAGCGTTGGACAAAGCGACAGCGGCCTCTAAAATTAGCGCGGAACAATGCACGTGGCCGGATTCAGACGGAGTTAAGTGACTCTCTTTACACTTCTCTCTATCTATACATCTTGGCCCCTCTCTCTCTCTCTCTCTCTTTCTCTGCTTCCCTTCCACCGGCTCGTTCTCGATTTCGGTTCGGCCCAACACCTTTCTTTCGTTCTTTCCTCGCTTCGAGGTCCTTTTGTTCCTCTCTTATAATCGACCAGGCTACCATTACTCGTCCGCGGTTCTCTGGCGGATGTTTGCTCGTGGATGGACTTCCACGCGATACTTGAATACGCGCCTCATCTTCGGATAATTCTCTATGAGATATGTACATGTACTGTGAATCTAGAAGCAAGGGAAGTATCAGAACCCTCTATAGCTCAAATTACATCCGCAAATTCGCGAGGTATATACTTCCATAGTTCAGGTCGATGGCGCTGCCAACCGTCGTCGATATTGTTATCGGTTACCTCAGAGACGTTATATAAGTAAGACGTATACGTTCTTGTAAAAAGTCACAATTATATGATAAAATATTCATATAACAGTATACAACCCGAAAGTTACTTGAGGCACATAGAGGGTTAATGACCAAAGAAGAAAAACGAATGAAACAAATAAGTACCCATCCAAGACCATTTCCTAGAATAATCTAAAAACACATACATGAACTCCACTCTCGTCCATCTCTCTTCCATAAAAAAAAAAAGTCAAAAAAAAATCTGTACTCAACGATCGACGATCGACCATTTCATGCTCGAAGCATCGGTGAATCTGGAAAGAAGCGAGAGCCGCCTCGGGACAAAGCTCGCGAGCGGCTCGTTGCTCCGAATTCGTGGAGGGGGTAAAACAGTGGGTCTCGAGACTAAATAATCTCGACGGTCGATGGTAAAAATCGAAGAAACGGAGGAACCATCGTTCGCCACTTCGACGCACGGCCGCGAGGCCGCTTGGCGGAAATTGCTCGTGGCCGTGCCGGTGACGAGGACGACCAAGATTGTCCCGTCTCGTTCTTCGTCTTCGTCCTACGTGACGCATACCAGCCTTGCCTGGCTATCTATAGAGAACAAGGCACGGCGGGCCGACGAAACGTCTCCCTAAGGCTATGGTGGATGCGCCGGACGGAGATTCGGATTCCCACGGCGCGAACCTCGAATCGCGATCGTCACCTCTCGCTCCTTTCGTCGAGCCTGCGATCGCGGGGATCGAGAAGAAATAATCGAGCCGCGGTAAGGCACTCGGGAGGCTGAGGATCGGGGAACTGGGGGATTCTTCGAGGAGATCGAGAAAAAGCGAACCGCGCGCGTTGGAAGCCATAAGGCATTAACACCAAACCTACCAGTTGTTTTCTAGACTGTTTGATGCATTGAATATGTTCTTCAAGAAAAAGGGGATGAAGGTAAAATTTTAATAAATTAATTCCTCGATCTATACGCCGAGAGAAAAACATGGAATATCTCAGAAATGAGGCTGTACCAAAGTTCTGTGGTTTTTCAAAGAAATCGCTGATCGATTATTTTAGCCTCTTTGGTAGGTTTAGTGTTGAAGAATCAGGAAATTCTGTAACGAGATCGAAACGAGCTATTGCGGTAAGACTTGTTCGCAAGTGAGGATCGAGGAACTGGGGAATTCTTTGTGGAGATTGGGATAAGGAAAGCTGTTGTAGTAAGGGATATTGGGAATCAGCGATCGAAGCAAATTCTGCAAAATGATATGACTGAAATATTTAGTCTTGGAAACTAAGAGGCCACTCAGTGTTTGCAACGTGATTTTGTGGAGCTGCAATAGTCTGTTGAGCGGTGACTCGAATTTTCACCAATTAGTAGCGAGTATTTAGAAGTATAAATTGACTATAAGGAGATACAGTGGTACACCGAATCCAGGAGAACGTACTCGGTAGAAATTCTGGATTGAAATTTCATCTACCGGGTCTGCAATTTTCGATATCGCAATCTCTGGATACTACGTCGTACTGCGGTGGATCGGCACCCACCGAAGACAGTGGTTTTCAAGGTGGATTATCAAAACCAAGTGCGAGTAAATTATCGAAACCAATACCAGAAAGTTTGATCGAACGCATCGAACGTTCATTTGCATTATAAACAACTCGATGAAGTTCATCCTCAGCTTATACTAAATCCAGCTTTTAAACATGCGAAACTCACTTCGATTCTCAACGAATTAAAGTTTATTTACAACTGGAAATACTCTCTATATATTAATATATATGTAAAAAAGAGGTTTTCGTACAATTTTCACAATACTCGTATATCGAATTTTGATACTTCTACAGGATAAACCAGAGTGCGTTGCAAAACTTATTGTCCTCCATTCGTGGAAGAAATCACAATTTCAGTTTCCCAAACAGAAAGTCATAGGAATTCTCTTTCGCAACTAAAAAATTCGCAAGAAGTCGAATAGCAACGGTCAAAGTCGCAACAACTCAAAAATCCCGCAAGAAGTCGAATGGCAACCATCAAAATCGCAACAACTCAAAAGTCCCGCAAGAAGTCGAATAGCAACGATCAAAGTCGTAACAACTCAAAAGTCCCGCAAGAAGTCGAATAGCAACCATCAAAATCGCAACAACTCAAAAATCCCGCAAGAAGTCGAATGGCAACGATCAAAGTCGCAACAACTCAAAAATCCCGCAAAAAGTCGAATGGCAACGATCAAAGTCGCAACAACTCAAAAATCCCGCAAGAAGTCGAATGGCAACCATCAAAGTCGCAACAACTCAAAAATCCCGCAAGAAGTCGAATGGCAACCATCAAAATCGCAACAACTCAAAAATCCCGCAAGAAGTCGAATAGCAACCATCAAAATCACAACAACTCAAAAATCTCGCAAGAAGTCGAATGGCAACGATCAAAGTCGCAACAACTCAAAAATCCCGCAAGAAGTCGAATGGCAACCATCAAAATCGCAACAACTCAAAAATCCCGCAAGAAGTCGAATGGCAACGATCAAAGTCGCAACAACTCAAAAATCCCGCAAGAAGTCGAATAGCAACGATCAAAGTCGCAACAACTCAAAAGTCCCGCAAGAAGTCGAATAGCAACCATCAAAATCGCAACAACTCAAAAATCCCGCAAGAAGTCGAATGGCAACCATCAAAGTCGCAACAACTCAAAAATCCCGCAAATATATACCATCGAAACCGAAGGCGCCGCTTTGTATACGCGTTATCCGGCGCCAATGCGTTAATAACTCAGGACGAAGAATCGTAACGAGGGGCGCAAAGCTCGGCTCTCTCAAATTCCTCATCCTCCTCCTTCCCTCTATCCGCAGCCACCTTCCGACCGTGAGTGCGCGCACTCCCTACAGCTTCCATTACCCTCTGCTCTTACCATCCTTCTTCCGCGACTCGCCACTTTCCGCTCGACGAGCGCCCGTGCGACCGCCTCGATACGCGCGGCTATTCGCCACAATGCATTTACGACTCGGCCCTACTTTTATGCGTTATTTTACGTCGAGCACCGCCCGAGGCGAAGGAACTACCCCTTTTCACCCCTTCGCCAGCCCCTCTCTCTCTCCCTCACTCTTTCTCCTCTTCGTTGTTTCGCGTCGGACCGAGTTATCCGTCTTGTTCAGCATCGTCGATCGAATCGAACAATCGTCTGCTGGAATTGTAGAGACGACCAGACTGGAGTATTGTAAGAGAATGAGGTTGTAAGCTTCGTACTTTGAGTACACAGTGCTTTAGTTATTATTTTATTCGAGACGCTTGAAGCTTGGTATCGTAGGTTACAGGAAAATAGGAGGGGAAGATAGTAGTAAGAAGATACTCAGCTTCGCCTATAATTCTCATTAGGATACTATAGAAGAAATCCTGATCTATATTCAAACTATCCTTATATCCTTACATCAATCGACATAATGGTGTAAAGATTGAAAGAAATTCCTATCCTAGCACTCAAGCTTCATCGACAATTCCACGAACTCTTTTCTCCTCGAAATTCTTCTCCACGCATAAACATACAAATACTCCGATTTACATTCACCCCAGGTTCGTGATCAGGCAAATTTCTCGCGTCGCGAGATACTGAAGTAACGCAGAAAAAAAAAAGAAAAAAGAGAGAAACTCCGATCCATATTCCAGCTGGTATCAATTCACGGTAGACTAACCCCGAACTGATCAGCGAGAGGAAAAATCGCGGGCGTATAATACAGCGCGGTGTATGGTGTACACAAATGAAATACGATAAACGCGCGAGGGAGTAAACACGGCGATGCCAGAGGGTCGAGCCGATCGGAAGTTTTTGCGTGGGAGGCGAGTCGTCCTTCGAGAATTACGAGCCGCGCGGGGTAAGGAGGGGGAGGAGAGGAGAGGAGAGGAGGGGCTGGTACACGTCGACGGAAAGTTTAGAGTTAAATTTCCCGTAAAATTATTGACGGAAGTCTGAGCGGGCACAAATCATAACGCTCCGTGAATCCGCATCGGTACGAGATTCCCCGACTCCCTGGGCTCGACCCTTGCAGCCGACCCTGGGCTCCGCTCTATCCAACCCTCTCGCACCACCCCTTCCCCCCCCCCCCCTTCCCTCGACTCTTCGAAGCACGTTCGATCTCTCTGCATCACCCAAATGACTCGTTCTCATCCTTCTCCTCCTCGATCTCCCTCGACACTGTACGTACACCCTTGCTCAAAAATCTTAGGACGCGTGCTCAAATTGCGTGGACCTCTTGGTCTCGATGGACGACCCTGATTTGTTTTATGAGCGCACAATGCTCGCTTCCTCGTCGCGCGCTGGTTCTGTTTAAATGGTAAAGGGGATTAAAAATGGCATATATATGAAGTATAATCTCAATTGCATCGTGCGTCAATAGAGTGAAGAATTATTTGAACTGTTCAGGTGCTGCAAAGCGGTTTTATAAAATACTGAATGAGGATTTTCGGATTTCCAGTGGTCGAGAATGTTTATAGAGAGTGGGTAGTTGTTTGTGTTAAATTGTATAAAAATCATTGGTGACATTTAGAATTCCTTGTGAGCTCGATATTGAGCGGATAATTGTTCTTATAAGTAGCTGGATTTTGGATAAAATCAAATCCTAATCTAAAGACGCATAATGTTATACTATTTATATGAATATGTTTGTATAAATGTAAGTGCAGGCTAAGCTGGATACTTATAGCGATTGGCGATGTACGATTAAAGTTGGTTAAAGACAGCGAGCGTTCTGAGCCTTTTGAGCAATGATGTACAAGCTGCGGCATCGTGTAAGTACGTGAGCCGGGCCCTCGCGAATCCGTCCTGAATTATCTGCCGTGAAATTGTCTGATTTAACTCGCATTTTCCACGGCACGCCATTTGTTTCGTCGCTTTTCTCGGCCTACATCAGCAGATTCATATGGGACCACTCTATGCGCGCGCGACTGATTATCCATCATCGCGATTCTTATCGCGAGTCGGTTATGAAAGTATACATTATACCACGAATGAAGTATGAACTTTGCTTCAACGTTGTATCATAGTTTGAATTATTATACATCGCGATTTTGACTCAAGTTCATTGTTATCCAATTATAAGATATTTTTTCGAATTTTTTAGAGTTAAAAAATTAGAGCCATCTTGAGATCTGCGATCACTGTAAAAATATGAAGAGACTAATGCATCGATGTATAAAAAGTACTGACTTGTCCTATATACTTTAAGCGATATAAATATAAAAAAAATAGCAACGGTCTATAAATGGAGATTAAATCTTTTGAATAAATAAACACATTTCCATGTACAGCGTTTTCATACTTAAAGTTTGGTTGTACTAAGGCGTTCGTCTAAGTAGTTATCTTCTAGAATGGGCGGTGGTGAGGTTACGTGTACTTCCTAGTGCTATGCGGTTACACGGTTAACCGACCGAACCTGTTAACCAAGTAACTGGGTTAACCGATTAACTGCTAACCCATTAAATCCATCGCTCAGCGTAAGTCAGTTCACCGATTAGATCGGTAATGCGCGGAATTTCCGTGCGCCACAATCGTCAAGCGTTTCGCAGTGCCCAATCGTATAAGATTCATTCCCAACAAACGAATCTATAGTTCACGACTAGGTACCTGATCGTAGTGTCAGAAGTCAATCCTTAAAAGCGAGGGAACGAAAAATATATATCATACTGAGAAAACATCTGTATAAGTATTTCAAACAGCTGTTCGATTCATCGATATGCAGAATATTTGCCACTGTATTTTATTACACGACTTACTATGTTTATATGGTGTATCCTATAATTCACGCAAAATTTGAAACTTTCAACAAAAGAGTGCGTATTTATTAGTAAAGATCGTTGGCTATTTACTCAGTATGCTATTCCATACATAACCCTGTACCGTATACTTTATGAACTGATAAATAATTTACAATTTTTAATTACAAACCTGTGTCTTCTAGCAAAATTACTTCTGGCATAAATTTTGAAATACATCATGCATAGTATTGTTACGAGACTCTAATTTCTTAGACCATTTTCAATTTATATACCGTATTATTTCATCGATCCATACAGGTACGTATCGTCGAACGATCACCTCCCAATCCTCGACACGTGAAATTCCACTCGACGCGTATTCGCGGGGCGATTATCCCAAAAGGGCTGCCGAAATTCGAGCCAAAGTGCGCTTTCCAAGGAAGCTCGCCGCTCGACTTTCGTCCACGATGATCCAGCACGAGAGCAGCGAGATCTAGAGCAAGATTTATTCCCCTCTAGCAGGGAGAAGAAGAGGAAGAACCGAGGTACGGTTGGACTTTGACTGTTTATCTTCCGGCTTTATGTTGGATTTATGAGGAGGCAAATGGAAGAAAAACATGACTGGCGCGTGTTTATTGTCGACGTGCGCGACTCCGCGGCGTGGATACGCCGGCCATAGGGCACCGTGTATTTTCTTCCTCGGCCGTATCTTCCGGCCCTCCCCCGCCAGGGCTCTTTTTCCAACACCATCCGACGCTACTTCTCACGTTACTTCGCGAGGCTCAGGGCTCGTAGACATGCGACACGTAGAGATATAACGGCGAGCACCACTCCGCTGGCCGGCGGTATATGCGATTCTGCACCGGACGAGTGCTCTCCGTGCACTCCGCCATTTCCACGGCGCGGCATTAGCCCGTGAAAGGTCCTCGTGGCGGTGTAAAAAATCGAATTTGGGACTTTCGCGAGGAAGACTCGACTACTGACTTTGCGCATTAGTGAACCGGCTTAGCCCGTTCGCGGCCAGGTGAGAAGGTTTGAGACGCGACTCAAGCAACGAGACTTTAAGAGAATTGAGTTAACGCATCAAGGACCGCGAGGAAATCTGTAAGACACACGCCTGGGAGCGCAGGTTTTGGGCAAACTCGCGCGTCTAAAGTCATCATAACTTTGTTATTTATGAAGTAAGATGCATTGACTATTGATGTAAATACTTAAATACGCAAAGTAGATACAATGTATCAAAGTAGGTGACATCTGAAGACAGTGTGTAGAAAACACGGGTTATTTCGTGATGCACCCGTAACAGACGAACGTGCAGCACGAGCAAATTTGTAAGCTGTCCTTCGTGTATTAAGATGAAAAACCGCTTCATCCAGTTCGTCCCACTACATTCCAATGAACTTCCTACGATCCATACTAAAATACCTAAAACAACCGATTCTCCTCTGAACTACATCCACAATACCCTCCTACAACGAGTCCATATCTCCCAAACAAAACATCAACAAAATCTCTCGTCAACCACGCAACAAATCCCATTGCATAAAGCAAAGGGCACACGGTCACCTTCAAATTCCGATCAAAATCAACCGACTCGTCGCTACGAATCAACGAATTATCGCAACAACCTCGAAAGCCCTCCGGAGGCGTCGAGAAGGTTCAAAATCCAGGGCAAGGGAGCAGAGAGAGAGAGAGCGAGAGGGGGCGAGAGAAGGGGGACTGCGGTAGCATCGGGAGGAGAGGACCGAAAAGACGAGGAAGGGGGAGGCCGAGGCTCGGCGTATATCGATTTGGGCTCAATAAAAAAGTCATTCGAGAGCTGCAGGAGGATCGTATTGGCCGTAAAACGTTTGGCGGGTGATAACATCCAGCGGCAGTTCGCGGACGGGAGAGAGCGGGTGGGTGGCTTGCCGGCTGGTTGCCTTCGAACGGGTGGATATCGCGGCTTCCTCGGCCCCTTCCCCCTCCAGGTGGCCCAGCAGAGGGGGGGCGGGGTGGGGAGGGGGCCGTTATTTAGTTAATGACTATTCTCTCGCTCGTAGGCGCTGCCAGCCAGCGCGGCCAGCTCGGAATACGAGATCGTGTTTGAGATGCTCGCCGCGCTGCTGCCGTTGTTGCTAACCCTGGATAACTCGGATCCGGGTACGGACCGTGGACTGTCCCGCGGGGTACCCCCGGGGTATACCTCGCCTCGATGTCCCGCGCACGTATACCGAATGCCAGCCTGCATCCTACGTACACGCCGGCGAGTCCCGCTCGGCGTTTCGGACACGTAGCGCCCGGTCAGCAGCGTTTATACCGGGGAAGAATCTTAGGTACGCCGAAGAAATGCACCTGGGTTAATGCCGAAAGTGAGCCCAGCTCTCGTCGGCTTCCTTCGCGGCCGATGGATCTCGAGGAATGGCGTATGGGGAAATATGGATTGCGTCGATATCCGCGGGATCTTCGATTGGTTTCCTTTTTTCTTTCTTTCAAGGAGATTGGTCTTGGATTGGGAAGAGTGGATATGGAGCGTTTGGAAAGAGGGTTATATTTAATATCTTGTATTTAATATGCAAGGTGACTGTTGGTAGAAGTCCGATGGTTGTTCAGTAAATCGAAGAATTCTATTCCATATCGTATGTATAATTTTGAAGATATGCTCGAATACACCCTCTCAATCTCCTCCAGCGATTCTCCCCTTAACCATGTGAGTCCCAAGCAGCGCGATCGTTGAGATTTTACGTCGAGAAAAGCCAGCACATTTTGAACATCGTGGAGAACCGTTCGATGATCGTCGAAGTCGCGCGTCCAGATTTACGGAAGCAAGCACATCGCACAGCTCCTTTCAATTGTATTCTTCGACATAACATAAAACAAGCGCTATCGCGCTGCTTCGGTCTTTTTGCACTGATTTAGAGAAAGCGCGATTGCGCTGTTTCGGATTCTTCGACAATATTTTTTCAATACCCTCCAGGCCTCAAACGGTTAATCGCGCTCTTTCAAACGCACTCTTCGCGCCTTCCTCCACACATTCGTCTCTCCTAAAATCCTCCAATTCCATCGTCATGATCGCCAATCGGACAGGGTGCGCGTCTGAAAAACTCACCTCCACCCACCTTACCTTCTCCGCGTGCCCCGTTGCGCATGATATCTTTCGGTAGCAAACTATCGATCTCGGGGCTCCTTCTTCCCCCCTTTTTTTTTTTCCTCGAAATCTATTTATAAGGCACACGGCGTTGCTTACTCCGTGCACGCGGAGGCTGTAAGGGATTTCTGCGGGGGAGGATGGGGGATCGTGGAGCCGTGGGGGCGGAGGACGGGGGGGGGACTAATATCGGAACATCGACGGCCAAGTCGACTCGGGGATTCGAGCGAGCTGGATGTTTAATTAGGAGCCAACGAAGGCAGGCAGAGCCGGGGTCCGTGGAGGGGGAGAATCGTGAGGGAGGACGGGAGAATCGGGGGAGGAGGAGGTCGAGGAGGAGACGGAGGGCTCCGCGGTGCGCAGGTATAGAAACATACCTATATATCCGTATACAGGGTGATTCGGAAATAGTGCCGGAAAATTGCGACGCGCCGTGCACGGCGGCTCGAAATGGGAATGTCTCGATCGAAATCGCCGATGGGAAATGCGTTTCGATGGATTTTTACTTATCGCGTATTAAGCTTCGATAGCTGTGTATATTTGTATTTTTTGATTTATCGTTATTTTTATTATCGTCGTTATATTATATGTATATATTATCATGATCGTATATTATCAGTATATTGTATGCATTATTTATCATGTGTACCATGTTTGCCATGTTTAAGTTTTATAGCTGAAAAAATACGTGATTTAAAAAGCGCGGTTTGGAGCAGCATTTTTTCTATACGGGTATCTTAAATAATTACGCACTGCTATAACGATGTTTTAGAAATTTTTTTAAGCGTGACTGATGATAAAGAATATTTTATGAAGAAAGATAAAGGATCGTAGGTACATATTTGTCGCTTAGAAAAAGGTGCTCGCATGTGTTATTACTAAAAAAAAGACCTTTTATTACATCTAATCCGAATATCGAGGATAGTTAATTTTTGTCCAATTGGAAAGTGATTAAAAACCGATACTTGTCAATATACGTTAAGATACTTCCCGAGTTTCACCAACTCACCACTACCCAAGTAACACTAAAATATTAACGTAGAATCAAGAAACGTACAGACACAATACTGCATTAATGATCATCAGCCGCGTCTATAAAAAGACACGATGTCGCAACAGCCCACACTCGTCTCTTCCTTGGAAAAGCGTTAACACCGCCATTACTCGCCTTTGCCTCCATATATAATAACATACCGTATACGCACATTTTTAAAAACAAATCCACAAACAGATACAACAAAAACATCCCTTCGATGAGCTCCCTTCTACAAAAACCAACGGATACAAATATCTCCAGACATATTTCCAAAGAGATACAACAAAAAGATCTACTCAATAATCCCACTGGCACAAAATCAAGAGATACAAAAATCCCAAGAAAACCTCAATCAGCGCTAGTCTTCCATATAAACCCCGAAAAATACGAGCAACAGGGCCAAAGGCATCGCCAGTACGTCACTTCGACCTTCTCACCGGAGCCGATATTAAGAAACACCCTGTATATCTGTATACACGTATATACGTATATATGGGTACGCGGTGCTACGAAGGAGGTGAGGCGGTAACCGGGAGGAGGGGCGGGGGAGGAAGACTCCCGTTTCCTCCCACAGCTTATCCGCCTCCATCGCCTCAGGGGGAGGAAAGCGGGGGTAGAGGAGGCAAGAAAGGAGGGAAAGAAAGAGAGAGAGAGAGAGAGAGAGAGAGCAAGAGGGGCGCGCAACACGCCAAGGAATTGTCTGCGATTTTGTTTTACCTCTCGCGGCTACCTCTCGATCGCGTTCATCGATTTCTCACACTCGTGCCCTCTCGCTCGCGCCCACGGTCCCGAGGAGCCTCCCCCGACCGCCCTGAAGGGCTGGGGGTGTCGATGGGTGTGTACGTGTGCACGCCACCTCGTGCATGCGCGCGCCCGTGTGCGTGCAGAAGAACGCAAAGTGGCCTGAAATCCTGGTGAGCGCCTCCTCGGTTCTACGCGCCGTTGCTGCCGCCGGTACTACGCGTCTATCTTCAACGAGGGCCGCACCTCGAATCCGGGGTGCAGCGCAGGCCGGACGAACGCCCGGAGTTGGCTTTACAAGCCGTCTCTTCGCCCGATCTTCGGCGCTCATTGTTACGACCGCTTGGAGATAGGATAGATTAACAGTACATGGTACACTCCGGGTGAAAATACTACTGTGGTAGAGCATCGAAGGCAAGGGGCGCTCGAAATTGGGTTTACCAGCGATTTCTTTTCGCAACGTCTGGGGTTTATCATTGTGATACTAGTGGATGGTTAATAATGGATATTGGATACTAAACGTGATTATCTAAAATGTCTAAAACCAAGGAGGAAACGTATATATTTGGATGTACAACCTTTACTGCTACGATTCTACAAAGTTATAGGGTATCGAATGGTATAAAAGGCGAGTATAAAAATGACACGTTAGGAGAAACGACGATGATCCTCGATGCCGCTTTAATCACCTCAACATGTACGGTAAATGGGATTTTAGGCTGATCCAAACTCAGTCCCTAGCCCTAAGGAGGTACGACTCCTCGCGCGTGAGCTACCGAAACCTTTTTCTCCGCTGAAAAGCGCCCTTTTCGTGGGCGCGGAGGTCCGCAAAAACGCGTCCTCGAGGTGTATCGGCCCTTGGTCGGCCGAAGGGTAGGCGACTTAACACCGGGGCCAGCGGTCGTGGCGGAGGGTTGATCCCGGCATTTGTGACCGAGGAGGCCCGTTTTTTCATCCTCCAGGAAAATGTATGAATCGTGTTGCAGAGGCTTCGCGAGTGTGCGGCTAATGGCCGCTGAGAAGTTCTCCCCGCGCGCTAAATCCACCCCCGCCCCCTGCTTTGGAGGCTCGCACACCGGCGCTTTATGCGCAAATTATGCGCAAATTGCGCGCTGCTCGGCTAACAGAAATCTGATTTCATGCCGGACGGCCTGAAAAAGGGATTGACGGGGGCCATTTTCCGCGGGGGCCGGTTTTAACTTTCTCGATGGACCGCCTATTAAACCGATTACCAGCGTCGCCAAGCGGCGCCGGAAAGGGACCGGACTCGACGATGTCTGCACGAGGCCTGCACGCGAGCACTCCCGCGGTGCTCGTGGACACTCCCGGATTACGGCTATTAGAGCGGGCCTGACCATCGCGAATCGCAGCACGGCTCGTTCTGGGGACCGAAAAATGTCCGTGTCGAGTATAAATAAGGATAATGGTCATTGTTTTGGGGTAGTTTTTATCGAAGTTTTACTTTGCAAGATATTGTGTACGATTTGTGTATTAGTATTGGTATCTTATGTATTGCTGATACGGTGTGATTTATATTTTTTTTTTATTCATTTTTCGGCACCGACCGCTAAGGTCATTTGGCCTAGGACCTACTGTTTCAGGTGGGTTCCAAACCACCAGAGCTACGGTATACATGTCACATAGAAAAACCAGAGGTGATGGGCGGGATTCGAACCCGGGTGGCAGTCTGAGCCTCTATTCACAACACCACCGTAGCTCCTCAAATATGTTATATATTATATATTAAAATTTGTATATGAGTAAAGTAAATGTATTTTATATTAGTGTATAATAAATATTGTATTATATATTGGTGTAAAGTGACATTGTGCTCAGGATTTATTATCGTTCTTGATAGTTGGTTTAGAAGTCGTTGGTTGTTCTTGGTAATTTATTACTGGTCGAAATTGTATTTTCTTTTGATGCTATGAATCGTGTGTTGTGGGAATACGATCTGCGTAAACTTGGGTTTTTCGATGTAGCGATATTTTTCCGAGCGATGATTTTATATCCGAATATTCGCAACGAATTTTAGCCTGAGGCCGAAAGGATGATCGAGTCGAATGCTCCCAGCGATTCGAGAGAGAATGGGGGGATTATGCCGGAGTTCCAAGACTTGCGTTGAGTTCTCACAAATTCCAAGGCAGATTATCAATTATTAAAAACACGTGGCCGTGCCACTGGGCTCCTCTCTCATCTCGCCGTTTCGTTCCACGAAGCACTGTCGCGGCAGCGTATTGCCAACTCCCACGAAGCCAATCTGAGAGAGTTATCGTTGATTTTAACGTCGTTAATGCCATGCCACGTGATCCGAAGAGCCTCGCCGCCTCCTCGTCCTCCTCTTTCGCGAACCTTCGTCCTAAGCAACTCAAAGACCGACTCGTCATACGCGCACAACATAAAAATACATCAACTCGCGTGATCCATTAAATCTAATATAAAATCCCGAACTTCCGCAAGTAAACGTCACACGAGAATAATCAAAGTCGAACCTTTATCGGAATTTAGGTATGTACTTTTTTCCATGTAACATGTAACATATGGAATGGAAATTTTCCATATGTGGGATGTGTGGTGCATAGACAAGCGAATGCGCGTGAGTGTGTGCGTGTAGGGCTCGATGTTTTTAAGATTAAGACGCCAACCAAAGACACTCGACGATGACGTGAGAGCGAGTGTGCGAGTTTTGTGTGCGAGGTGGGTTATTTTTCCCTCGTCCTTCGAGACCGTTGATAAACTTTATCATATCAAATTCCTACATATATTGCACGATTACGTTTATCAGTATTGACTTCAGTCATTTTTCCCGCCTCTTATTTTACGGGGTTAATGAATTCCGCGAATCGACTGCTGAAATCCGTCTCCAAAGTAGAAGCCCGCGTACTGGCGCGTACACCTTTATGCAAAAAGTGGTAGAAACGGACGGAGGATTTCGTTTGAAAGACACGCGTACGGCGTACGATTGCGGACCTGGTCGAATCAAGGTCGTCTATTTTACACGATCCCCCCTCACTGGATGCACCCACCGGCGAACCGTTACTCGATTCGTACGTCTCGCACGTAGGTATAAGAACTCCAACATTTGCGATAGTTATCGTGCCCGGCCGTGCATCGAATAAAGCGCATCCGGACTTTGCAGAATTATCGGCATATTACACGATGCGCGAGGGTAATTTTAATCCACGATCGAGTTTTGCCAGTTCCCCGCAAACGCCTCTCGGCTTGGATTCGATTCTCATTCCGCGATACGCGTCTGCCAGCCTTGGAAATTCTCACGTGACGTTTTTTAAGCTCAAATGCGAAAATTCCGGAAAATATTCCTTATTTACTCCGAGCTGTACTTCGTACATTAGCCTCAATACCAGATCATACAAAATTCGTACATCTTACTTATATCATCGACGAGCAAAACCACGTGAGATTCTAAAGTATAGTCCTTTCACACAGACTAAACCTAGCATTTATTTACAACACCGATCAAAGCAACAGCCTTTAGAGATAACACAGAACGCGTCTCTATTAAACCGCACGAACCAGTCTCCATCGGCATCATTCTAACTAAACTAAAGCAGTGATAGAAATCTTCGATAATCCCCGGATTCTTTTGAGTCACTTCCAAAGCACGATGCGAGCGACAAGATGGAGACCTCCTTTCACAATCGTAAATCGATCGTGCCTGGTAATCATTACGCCGTCTGTCCCTCGTCCCCCAAGGACGCTCTACTCGTTCCTTCCCAACGATCCGGCGTTGCGTCCCACGATCGGAAGCTCGTGAGCGCAATTGTTCCTGAGCGAGGTGAGCGATCAGAGGTCCACGATCTCTGGTAGGTGAAATTCTAGCGGGGCAATGCGCGTTCGGCTGACATATGCGCAGCTCTAAACTCGAGCAATAACGGTAATTGCGTTATTAAGGGCGAGGGTCAACGATTTCCAGGGCTGAAAGGCGATCGGGGAGGCCGCTTGACCCCGACAGGCGAGCGCTGCGAAAAGGTATAAGTACGGTCAGCGTGGACGAATGCCGCGTTATACGTCATTAGGCCTCGATAGGGCTTCGATGAACCGGCCGTGGGTGTCAGGGAATCGCCAGATGGCCCTTCGCTGCCGAACAGTTCGCGGAACAAAGTGCTGGGCTTGCTTCTGAAATGTCCCTGGAGGGATTCTCGCTTATTAAGTCCTTCGACTTGAAGCGATATTTGGAATTCTCTCACGGCATCTCTTGCCGAACCTTGCGCGGTTGAAACTCTTCGGACGATCAATGTCGGTTGAATAAGACTCGTGCATTAAGTGGTTATCATGGAAATTGTCGCTTGTAGTCTTCGAATTCGTTTTGTAATCGTTAAGATCGCCAAGAGGGCGCGCCAAGTTATGGAGAAAATCTTCTTATGCTCCCAGGGATGAAATAGGAATCGCGAGAAGCTATGTGAACACTCGTCTTCGGACTTTAACACTATTCCTACGAGCCATTTTCCATAGATATTTAAGCGTACTAAATAATATATATAATAATATCCTTGAAGAAAAAGAGGACGAAGGGATAATGTCGATAGATTAATTTATCGATCCGTACGCTGCGAGAAAATCATGAAAAATCTCAGAGGTGACCGCGACTCAGAGTTCTACAATTTTTCAATGAAATCACAGTCGTCGTAGGAATAGTGTTAAAATAAATTCTTAACCCTTTGCGCCCCGAAGAGTTTTATCTCTTTCGCGAACAGGAACCCAGATTCGAATTTATATTCGAGTTCCATTGCAAAGTATACGATGGAATCTTCGGAAGACATTTTTCCTCGGAAGAGACAAACAAGAGAGCCGGCGATTTATTAGATTCTGGTATATGAAACTTGCGAATTATCAATTGAGGAAAATACACTGTCGAGCGACACTCGACATGGAAGCGCAAGGGGTCAATCCAGCTTCGATAGTCGATACTCGAGTAGATCCTTGGACGTACAAATCGAACGCCATAAAACTTTCCCTCTTCCAGCGCATAACGATGCGCGCACTCCTGAGGTCTTGATGAGAGCAAAAAGAAGGGGGGAGGTGCCGAGGGTATGATGGTCAGCACATCCGGAATATCGCGCTGATGATGATTGCGAGCCCACATGTTCGTCCTCACGCGCCCATCGAGCGAGAGAGCGCAGGGACGAAGGGCCGGCTCCCGGCTCCCGGGGGATGCAGCTCGATTTTGAACTCCTCCTCGAGCCCTGGAACCCCCCCTCCCCCATCCTGGGCCCTCCTCAGCCCGGGGCTTCGCCCCATCTGACGAATCAATTCGGACATAACGTTGTAAACACGGCTCGCAAAGACGGGGGAGTTTACACAGACGGCAGCGGCACTTCGGACGTTTCACGAAACGTCGAGGTGGAGGCGAAGGGTGCCGACCAGCTGGACCTCTCGCCGACCCGTGAGAGGAAGGGCGAGTACGCGTCTCGTAAGGTTCCCGGAAGTGTTTGTGTATTATCCGACGGAGAGTGTATTCCCTGAGGCGTGTCTCGTAGGTTGCTTGGAAGTATGAATTTGCAACAATGTATATATATACACATTGTATCTGTATATATATATATATATATATAGATTTATATAAATTTATATTTATATTAATTTATATATATGTACGTGATAGGGATATTGTTTTTGAACACTTGAAATTATCATGGGCATGTTAAAAAAATTATAATATAAATTATCGCCTCAGAATGTATCATCCGATGTCGAAGTATAGATATTACGTTAGGTTGGTTGAAAATTTTCGTTTGGTTATAGGATGCATAGGTTATATATTATAGGATTCAAGAAAATTCGACATAATTTCAAAGTTATTTCTTTCCAGAGTTAATCACCATGCTTATTCACCCCTCGACTTATCGTTCCTCGAAACAATGCACAGCTGTCGAAGCAACTACCGACAGCACGAGCAGTAAATTACAAAAACCACGTATTAATAATCACGAACGGTATAGAAGTGAAACTATTCGATCCTTTTCCCGGCCGTGGCAATTGAAATAATCGAGAGGTCGGCCAGATTCCGGGACATTCGGTAGGAGCGCTTTGCCCAACAAATAGGCCGCTAATATCGACCAGCAGGGGCCATAATTATTAACGAATTCGCTTGCATAATTACGTAGCCGGAGTGATTAAAACAAACGGCCAAGCGGGAGCGCTCGAAGCGCGAAATCCATTTGGCGGAGGTTCGCCGGGGCGAGAAACAGTGGGATTTTATCGCCGGTGCTTTTTAGGTCCGTCCGCGTCCTCGAGGATCCCCCGAGCGTTTTTCAAGCCTGCACGGGGGCGGTCGTATGAGGGTGGCCATAAAAGATGCAAGGAGCGATGTCCGGTAACGAGATTTCCGGCAGAGATGCGCCCTGGAATCGATGCTGAGAACGAAAGAAACGGGATCATCGGCGGGTCCGCAGGGTACGTGTTCAGAACCATGTCCGAGTGGTGCATCGCGCCAGGCTCTGCTTTAAGTACCAGGATAAATAATTCAGCCGAGAGATAGCCGATGGCGCACGGCAGACGATGCCGATGGAAGATGCCAATGGAATTTTTTCGGTCGCGCGAGAACGCTTTTTGGGGGACGCCTGGACGAGCATTGTGATAAAGGAGATACTTGAGGAAAGCTGGTGATCGGTGGCTGACGATCGTTCTGCCCCCCACGAGGTTTTTTTTCAATTTATTTTTGACACCAACCGCTAAGGTCGTTCGATCTACTGTTCAAGATTGAGTTTGAACAACCAGAGGTACAGTATGCATAATATATGGAATAACCAGAGGCGATAGACGAGACTCGAACCCGAGCCTCTATGTACTACACCACCGTAGCTCTTCGTATGATTTTATTACGAATGTACAAGGTATTTTTTTTGCAACAAAGGTTGATAATAGTTTCGAGAACACAGATTGGAAGCACTGAGATTTACTTAATCATACCGTGGAATGAGACGGATAAATAAGTTACACACGCACCTAAGTCGTATACATTTATGAAAGTAAAGGATATGGATAAATGTAACATGTGTACAAAATATATATATTTATATATACACATTGCTATTTTATACAATTATTTTTACATTATATTTGAACCTACCCCGAGATACGAAACCTTCCTAAGATGATTACCCATAAACGAATAGCGTTTGTCCCTTAACGTCGGTTTATAAGCCCATAAAAATCCTTCCGTGCCGCAAGACGTAGGTCCGGCCGTACTTAAATATTTATTCGACCCAATATACTCCTGCCATCATAATATTGAAAATGGCCCTTCCACTCTCGCACGCCTCCTTCGGATCGCGCGGCCGAGGCAGAGCTGGAAAAAGCGCCGAGTCCAGAACGAATCTCGCGAATGATCGGCGCGCTTAGTGTCGGCGTGGCAAATCATCGTGAAAGGGGGTTGCCGGATAGGAGCCAAGTTTATTATCAGATTTCATCGCGTTTCACGGCTTTTGTGCGGAGCAGGCCGGTGCGTTGCGAAGCACGCGCCTTCCCGATATTTTATCTATGGACGTGAAGAGGCACTCGAGAATCGTTTTCGGAGCGAGTAATTGAAATGGTACTCGAGCCTCCTGCACAGTCGAGCGCGTCGGCACGGCGATATGAACGAGGGACGAGCCACGATACTTTGGCCGGATTCCCTATCGGCCTCTTTATCGAGGCTAATAAGCGCGGCACATGCGCGCCTTTCGGTAGGACGGCTCTAATAGAACGGATCTTTCTACGGATAAAAGGGATGAAAGCGCGATGAGCAACTCACGTATCGCCGCCTCTCAGAATCTGGGAGCGATCTTGAACCCTTGATTCGTATTGGAGTTGGTAAAAGTCCCCGGTTCGATTACGAGGTATTTGGGCGCTTCTAACTGCGTATAGAGCGATTTCTGTTCTTTTTTCGATTTTGGATATGGAAGCCAGAACTTCACGTTTCGCGTGAGTTATGCTGGTTTGCATTAGATTTCTTATTTTTGTCCAAAATTCTTTTATATAGGAGCTCTAGATTGGGTTATAAACTTGGAAATACACTCTTTCAACTAATTCTATCATTTTAGTATTTATCACGATTTTTATTTATTATTTTCTTAGAATATGATACAGATACCTTGCAAAAAACAAGCTGTCATATCGCGCGCTCAAGAGACAAGTTTATGTTTCTAAATAAACCATGTGCCAAGAACGTAGAAACTCTAAAAAAATTCACGCTGTCAAAAGTTCGAGTGTACAACCTGTACTCTAAACGAAGAAAACCACTCTTGGTGTGCAAGTCGAAAATATCCAAACACACATCTTCATATCATCGATCCCTCTCGACGCTCCCCCAAACCGCCATCCTATTACAGTAATTTTAAGCCAAGAGTATATTTCTCAAGCTCCACAACTTTGGCATTCCTCTCACTCGCGCTCCGTGCCTTCGATGAGAAAGAAAAAACCCCAGATTCAAGAGTCGGGGGCTCTTAAAGGCAACGCTTTCATATACCAACCGGTTTGGTTAGGCGCAACGCGGACGACACATAAACGGGACGTCGGACGTGTAACCGTTTGCAATCCGTATACATCAATACGTGTAATTTCGACCAGGCGGTATCAGTAGTGCGGCACTGTATGACGCTGCAGCTGCAACCAGGGACCCTATAGTGTACGATGGCGAATTGTACGTGATGTTGTATACGCCGGGCTCACGAGTTTCCTGGGGGTTGGCGGGGATATGCGAGGGTTTCCCGGGAGCCGTCGACTATAGAGCCTTCCTGGATGCGTACAGAGGCCAGGATTAGCGCTGATTGGTCCGGCCTCGCCGTGATTAGAGATGTTATCAGCCCGGTTACGCCATACGCCCCCGCAGCTCGATGTGTATCGCAGAGTACGTGTTTGCGTTCTTGCAACGCCGCCCCGTTGCCTCCGCATCCGAGGAACCGGAATGCCCACTGTCATCGAATCGTCATTTTCTCCCTGGATATACGGACCGTAATCTCCCCTTACCCCCTTACCCCCCTCCGCCTCCCTCCCAACTACCCCCACCCCCTGCGCCTCGTTTATCCCAGACGCGTATTCGTCCCTGGACCGCTCAATTTCGCGACACCAGCTCGAAAGCCGCGCTGCTCCAAGACAGGGAATTCCTTTTGTCGATCGACGAGTGTATTCGTCATTTTGAATCGCTTCTCAGGCTGATTATCGGACACTTAAGTGTTTCGAGCACGGTGGGATCGAAAGTGTCCCACCCTTTCGATGTATTTCACGGCATGGTGGGACATTTTTAGTCCCACCTCGAAATCTTGCGGTAGCTGTATGCGTATAGGTTTATATTTCGTCTTACTTTAGTAAAGCAGTTGGTAATATCTTTGAACAATGTTACAAATGCATTCCTCGTGTTGGCAATCGTGTGTTTTGTTTTTACACGATGTTATACCTTTATTAATGAAAATATACCAATTTTGTTTCATTTAAAAGCCGATAAACTTCCTGCGCAACGTGGGTCTATTTTTGATCTGAAATCCTGTGCCTCAAAGAGTTAGCCTACAACTACGGGCTATGCTCGTAATAGATGATCGTAAATATCACGAGCATAGTCCGATCATCGTGCAGAACAAGTCTCGCGAATGTCTCAAAGGCTCCGCGAGCTTGCATACGATTTCGGCCCAAAATTGTCGAATCTAAATCGTAGATTAAGAGGTTAAAGGTTCGTAAGGAATAATTTGTTTATGAGAGGATAGAATAGGTAGCTTATTTCAACGACAGCTGACTATAGAAGAAGGTAGTGTTTCAACCAGGACTTCCTTCACCAATGGGGGAAAAAAAAGTGGTAGAAATAAGGGACGAAGAAGGGGGCAGACATGTGCAGAGTGTATAAGCGCAAATGACGAGGGCACGATATCGACTCTAATTTTAACCTCGGGCGGGAGGAAAGTATCGCCTCGACCAGACTCACCCTTCCCGAATCTCGTCCAACGCCGCCAGAGGACAACGCCGGTAGGCCGCGACATCGTGAACGATCGGTGCGCGTAATAAAGCGACACGTCGCGAGTCCCTAAGCACCTCTGGCGGGCTAAGGGCCGAGAGGCGTGCTAATTTTAACGGGGGGGGGAGCATCCGCGGAAGAAAGTATTTCCGCGCGGTGTCCTGCCATATGACGCACAGCGAGCTTCACCGAGAGCGCCTTCGAAGTATTTATTCGGCCGCAGTAAATCTTCGTCGGGCCCAGCAGCCAAGTGGCGAGGCTTTATGAAAGGAAAGGAAAGGCTCGAGAATCTTTTTCGGCTTAGCCCGAGGAGGAGGCCGCGGATCGCTGTAAGCATTCGTCATCGCCCGACGCCCCGGTGTCGCGCTGCGTCCCCGACGCTCATTAGCGTCTGACGGGAGGCACGCGTTCCCCCTTAAGGACGAGTCATAAATATAACTTACGGGCGAGTACCTATGAAAAATTTGTCGCAGCTTACCCGCCAGACAGATTGCACCGTGCCACGCGTGTGGCTACCGCTCTGCGCTCTTAATTTCCCGCCTGGCCGACGTTGCCGAGCTAAATCCAGCCCCCGCCTGCTCTTTGTCCTTTGCAAAAATCCCAACCCCCCCGCTTTGGGACCGACTCCAGGTCCGGAGCAGTGCGCGTCTTCCTTCCGCGACGGACCTGCGGAAGGTGAGAGGAGGTTTTCTTCTGGGTGAAGGAGGTCCTGAGTTCGTGCTTGAAGGAGCGATCGGCGATTCTGAGATTAAGAGGGTGTCTATTCTAGCACGGTTTATATTTCGAGTATGTATCTGGTATGCTGGAGTTGGTGTTTTGGTCGATTATATCGAGATTTCTTGCGTCGAATTATTTATAATGATTTTGGCCACTGGTGGGTGGTTTAAGTAATTAAATGAATACTACATTATATTGGAAAATTTATGTAGAGAAATATGATTGATATAAAAATTAATATAATTAACGCTTGGCACGAGGGCAAGGTACTTTTACGTTTTTCGCGGTTCATTACTGGAGCGCGGGTCACGTAAAAATACGTATTGAGTAGATTTACGCTAGAGGGCGAGTATGGTATAAATACCATGGACGCTGTACGTATGGTGTTTGCGTTGCTAGGCAACGCTTCGTATTGTTTCTTCCCAGAAGTTTCGTTGAGAAAAACGAGATAGTTTTCGATTTATTGAGATTTTATCGAACGATCAAAGTCCCGGGAGATTTACGAAAGAAACACCCGCTGTGCGCGTAAGTCCGCTACAAAGTATACAGCATGACAAGTGTTAATATTGGAAATTTGTACAGTTTGAAGCATAATGAGTGGATAATATATTGAAGAAGGGTTCAAATGTTGTTTAGCAAATGTCGTTTAGCAAATGTGTATTGCTATAGGTTTGCCAAAACTCTCACGCGGAGGATATTTTTTCAATACGATCATCGATTGTAAGAATTCAAGACGATTCTCGAGACAACGTACCGTTAAATTACTTCGCAGAATTTTAAGATATATCGCATTGCAAATCATGTGCAACTCCTGCGTGCTCTTGATTTCCCTTCGAGCTTTCTCCAAATCTGCACTAAATCGACTGCTTACGTCGAGTTTCTGGTGAATGGAGGATTCGAAACTTCGAGTAAATTGAGATTCTAACTTGGGATTCAGCGTGGGCCATAAGTCTGTGCAACTACCAATGGAAGATTCACGCAATCGTCGGACCTCCTAAAGTGCGTAAGTCTACCAACGCGCTGGCACCTAATGAATATCGGCTTCGTGCCGCAAAACGTAATCCTATTATTATTACTGCAATCGAGTAGAATTCTAAAGTAATTTCTAATATATTATCGAATTCCATTCACGATATATACGTAGAAAAGTATTAATCAGCTTACAAGATTTTTACACGTGCAAGCTTCCTGCAAGTATGAATTTCTCAATAGATATATGCAAATAATTTTCAATTTTACGCTATTTATACATAATTTTATTCAACCCTAAATTACGACAGTGTCATAAAATTCACGATGCAAATTTATTTCAGATACCAACAGCTTCGTCTTCGCTATACACCTTAAACATCTCGATTATTTTTCAAATTATAATTATTCCAAATTTTAAGCGTTCTAAAAATTAGTCTGACAAACTCGATAACAATATTCCTCCAAGTTACACATAAAACTTTCTAGAAGTAGCAAATTTAAATCTAACTCGCAGTAGAGTATCGCAATCTAAAGTTAAGCCAACAACCAACCCACGTCTATTTCAAGAAAAACCTCTCTGTCGTATCTCACCACCGCAACGAATATTAATCAATTCACTAACCAAGAAAATTAGTAGCATCGCATCACAGAAAGCTCCTACTCTTCCCTCGATCTATACCAACATCAAAATCCCATTCCATAAAACAGCCGAGCAAAACAGCGCATCGCTCATAATCGATACCTCGAAGGCGCGATGCGCGCTTCCTCGAAAATCCAAACCCTGGATCATGCAGCGTCACGTTTCTCGCCATAATCAAACCCTGGCAAGGCCCAAGGATGGTGTCGGAAGACAATAACCCAACCGGACATCGCTAACCTCCACGGCAAACACGCAGGTTGCCTACCGGCTGTTGTAAGAAGAAATTAAGTGACCGGCGCGTTTTAACGTCGACACCTCGAAAAGGGACGGCGCCCTTTTTTCTCCACCCCAGGGATTGTTAGATTATTATAGGGAGTTTATGGCGAGACTCGAATCGGTGGACGCTCAGGGCCGTCACATCGCTACGCCCGGCGCCGTCTCGACTTCCAATTAGCGGCTTATCGTTTATTGGTTTTCGATATTTGTTTTCGTTTCCTGAACTCGTCGATGGCTAGCCCGGGGTGCGCTTAACCCCCGGGATTTCGAGGAGAATGGGCAAATCAAACGGACGTTTTAAAAAGCGCGCGACGGACAGGGAGAAGGGCCGCAGCTACTGGCAGGAAGATATGTCGGCCATCGGTTAATTATGCGCCCCGCATTCGCCCGTACCGCCGATGATAAGCGAAAGGAGGATGTACGAGCTTGCGAATAAAGCGCGATGCATCGAAACGATCGGTTTCGCGTGGTTGAGGGTGAGAGGCGATGCAGGAGAAGGACGAGTCGGTGCCGAACTCATCGGTACTGGGCGATGATAATGTACGGAGTTTCGAGCTGGAACGTATATCGGCTCCGGGAGCGATTTGGAATTTTCGGATGAAGCCTAACGAGCAAAAGTAGGAGGACGCGTTTGGGTGTGCGCGCGATAAGCCATCGGTATAACCTACTAAATCCAATGAAGTTGAAGAAAATGAAAATCGAACCTTCCAATGAAAAACTAAAGTCGATGAAATAATAACGAGAGTATAAAAAGATTTGTTCGCGAAAGGTGTCGAGGCAAAGCAAGCGCTTCTAAAAAGTGTCCCAAAATTAACACAAGAAGTAATTTCGCTAGAAAACACAGTGTATAATAAAAAATGCTGTAAACCATACATGTTTCATCGATATTTATCCACTCATCCAGTAAATAGCCTCCACGATTTTCCTAAAACATACGCGCTCTTCTTAAAATTCTCAAATCCCGCGAGAATTTTTGGCCGCTATATACTTCGAAGAAAAAAAAAAAAAAAAAAGAGGACGATGTAGAACACAATACCCTCCCACAGCCGTGGTAGGAGATATACGAAACAAGAATTTCCCGAAGTTAGCGAAGGGACAGAAATTTGTGGGCGAGAGAACGGGCGCAAAATCAGTGGGGAGGCATGGAACTGCGGGAGAAAGGTAAGGCAGAGAAGAATTGTACGTAGCTCGTGGGAGCGCCAAGGTGAAAGGAGAGGGGGGGGGGGTGTGGAGGGGCTGGAAGGGGAGAAACGAAAGGGGGCAGCCCCTTCTCGGCCTCTTTTTCTGGCATGAAGCTCGGGAAAGAGGGCTAATATATATCAGCAAGTAAAACAAAAGCTTCGGACAAACAACGAACGGTGATGTGTCTACCTCAAGGATGGTGGTGCCGAGGGAAATGAGGGTGAAAGGGGGTTAGTAGACGTAGCTGGAGGGGTTGGCGCGGCTGGATGAGAGGAAAGAGAGGGTTGCCGGAGTGAGATATATGGGGAGGCTTTTAGTTTCGTTAATGGGTATCTCGCAGACCGATAAGTGCCGAGATCTGTCTACCTCCGCTTGCTTTACACCTTCCTCGCTTCGTGGCCCCTGCCGTCGCGTATCGCGCCGCCTCCATAAAAGCTGGAAAAGGTATGATTTCATAGAAATACCGGCCGAGGGTTTTATGCCACTTGGGGACGCGGCATTGAACCCTTTTACCTTCCACCTCCGGCATTTGATCCTCGCGACCTGGGCTCTGATCTGCGATGCGCGACTACCTGTGGTGCATCACGATTATATAATACTTGCATTAAATTAGGGAAGGAATATAATATTTAAAAACATTAATATAATGTATTTAAGCCAGATAAATAAAGGTGAGTTTTGCTTGTACGTTGATTACGGAAGTTCCACAATTTGTGGCGCCGCTTTTGTTAACACTAGAACTACCAAACCGATCATGATGACTGGTCAGTGGTTTCTTTAAAAAATCGTAGTGCTTTATAAGGATGCATTTTTTGAGATTTTCCATGATTTTCATGCAATATTTGGATCATCATTTTGATTTACCAAAATTTCCCTTTACTCTCCCCTTTTTTTAAAGATATATATGGCGTTTTAAATATAGCCAGAAAGTGGCTGGTAGTTCTAGTGTTAAAAGAAACTACTCTTGTAAAAACACTCTGGTATGAGCGCAAAGTGTATACATGAGAATGATTCAAAATTAGCTGTATGTTGTACTTAAAATAAGCGATGTTACGTCGATTAAAGATGCGGAGACGAACAAACTCGCGCGAGAATATTTCTGTCGGCGATCATCGAATTGCACTATTAAACGCCTGTAAATCAAGTGTCCAGTGCTTTGTTAAACCGGAATACAATTCGGAATCGTGACGTTTCTTGTATCGATCTTATAACCGAGGTAGGTCGATGCGTGTAGTCGTGTAGCGATCCGTGCTCTACAAGGTGGGGCCAGAAAGGGTGAATTTGGCGTTTGACAACGAGTATCATGGAGACACAGAGCAGATATCGGTCGATGCATCACCGTGCCAGATGCAAGGGGTGAGAAGTCCACGCAGCATCGGCCATGGTGCTCGTATGCGGTGCGAGTAAGGTGAGTACACACGTCTGTCGATCCTTTGTGGGCGAGCCTGGCCCGACATTTCGGCCAAATGGGTTAACTCTATACGCGAAACACGTGTCTCCAATACAAGATGGTTAACTCTTTACGAGTGACCGTACCCTTTGCTTTTGGCCCAATCGGTTAACATCGCTTCGCACACGAGGCACGCGTCTTCTATACAAATTTATAAACTCTTTATAATCGAGTCTATGCCCTGATTTTGGGCCAAATCGATTGAAATCGATCGCGTTTCTCTTGTATCCTCGTTAAATCTTTCGACCGTGCGATATTCGTACTGCGATAACGTTTCGCACGCCTCCTTCCTCGGATTTCTACTCGATCTCCGATGGACGCCTTGTGACGTACCAGTGCAATGCCGGGGCAAGTCGCGTATAGCGTGCACTCTCGATTAGCCGTACTAATGGAAGGACACGTGTAACCATAATCTAATTATTGGCGAGGCAAATGCTCATCCCGGAATGCTGTTCCTCGGTTGCTAAACAAAGTCGAAGTCTCTCACCCTGGATTGTCCAATGCCTCTTACTAATACGTCTTCTGAAGCTTCTTTATTATTATTAATCATTCGTAGACCATTTTTATTTTATGATCTATATATTGTAAAAAATGTGAACCTTTTGTATCAAATAACTTTGTACACGCGACTTAATATTTTTTTATAAGAAGGTCGATGAGATGATACAATGTAGGACCTCAAAGCCTTGTACAAATGTACGTTACCAAATTCCTCTCTAAATTTCAGGATTTCTATAACTCACTTTGCATCGTTTAAATCTCCGACACTCTGCCTCGATACACTTGCAAATCCCTGTTCCTCGCCCCTCTGGAGTTTAAGCTCGTTTCTTCATTATTTCGACGTGTGAAATTATGATGACCCACCGATTCAATCACTTTTTCGGAGGCTTAACTGCGTATTCGGTTAGCGAGCAGGAGGGTGAAAAAAGTTCAGGGTCCATCACATCCTCCCTAACCCATTACTAATCGCTCCTGTCAATCATCTTGGCCTTTCGCTACAATGAAGCACTATTAGCCGCCCCAGTAGTCAGGCACGGAGCTGGATGCACCCCTCGGAACACGAGCTGATCGACGTTACCCACTTTCCTAAAAAGAATCTAATTGATTGCCCGGTTTCCGTTTAGGAACTCGAGGATGGCGCATTACCGCGGGATATAGCGCAAGCAAGGACGATCGTTGAGCACGATGGCCTTGTTTAAATAAAATTAAGAGCCCCATTGCGCACCTCGTATCCTCACAACGATTATTATCCCTCGTCCTTCTGCTAAAATCCATACCTCTCATCGCGCACAATACAACCCAACCTCCTCGAGTAGCAACGCGAATAACGCCCATTCAATCCTCATAAAGTGACACGCAACGAGCGCGTTGAACCTATGAAATTACAATGCGCCGAATAGGAACTCATTTTGTAAACGACGAAACCGCCACTCCGCACTTCGAGAGGAGCCCGACATCGCGCATTGCGAAATCCTTGGAATAGCTGTAGGCCGCGCGTGAAATTAATATTCGTCAAGGGAGGCGCGGAGCAACATGCTTGCCAAGAGAAAACATTAGGATCCCGCACGTCCTACATCGACCTATGCCAACTCTCGTCATCGCTCGTTGCCAGGCGCAAGAGCGCCGATTACTCGACTCGCGGGATGGCCTTCAAAAGAGAGCTAAGCCAAACGGATATCAACCTCCCACGATTCCGGGCCCAACGTTTCTCACCGCTCGCCTCAGGGAACTCCCTCTCCCCGATTTTTCTCCTCCTCGCCCTCCACTTGGCTCCTCGCAATTTGCCACGGCTATCGCCTCTCCCCGTATCGTTGGGCAGGAAGCGGAGCGTTGAAATTCATACAGCAATTATCAGGCGCCAGGGGGGGGAGAGGGGGACCAGGGAAGGGGGGGATCTATTTTTGAGGCACGGCCGAATCCCGGACGGGCGGGCAGAATGGTTTAATTATACCCGCGAAATAGTTTCCGGGTACAGTTTCACGAAATGCCGCTCTGCATAGGGGGAATAATCAGACGCAATCAGGCAAGTCGGGGAGCATCGAATAACGTCAACAATTGGAAATCTAATCAGAATCGGCTACTACAATTTGACGGTGCCGATTGATCGGCTACCCGCCCGGCTATCGTTTACAAAGCTTGCAACCGCGTGCTTGCTACTGCCGTTTCCTCTCTGTCGCTCTTTGGGGGGGGGGGGGGGGGGGGGGGGGGGGGGGGGGGGGGGGGGGGGGGGGGGGGGGGGGGGGGGGGGGGGGGGGGGGGGGGGGGGGGCGCGTACGNNNNCCCACCGCCCGCCCTTCCCCCTCCCCTCGACCCTGCCAGCCGTGCGCCGCACACCTCTACTCCCCCCCCCCCACACACACCGCCTCCTGCGATCCATCCACCCTCTGTGCGTCTCTATTTCTCCACGCTGAACCACCGCGAATGCGGAACAGGGCGCATCTACCCGAGTACAAACACCGGGGCTTGTATGCTATCCTGTATTTTGGAATGCGCTCTGGCGAACCTTAATAAAAAATAGTTGTTAATGTTGGCCATGCGTCTCCCGGCAATCTCGGTGTCCCCGATCGTGGCCCGTTCGATGCTCGATGCGCCGTGCTTCCGATGGGAAGAATCCCTGGCTCCTTCGCTTTGGGAAGCCTCGATTTTTGAGGTACGCGGCTGGATCGAGTTTTGATGGTCGGTTGTGATGTAGGATTGGGGGTTTATGTTGGATGCTCGAGGAGAGGGATTCGTGAAGAAGAACGCGAATTTTAGGTACGTTTCGTGATTCGCACGGCTGTGTATTGTTTATGTATGTATTTATGTACTGTTAGGGAAGAATGTTGAGTTTACTTATCGATAAACGTAGCTGTAGCTTTGAACGGATGCGAAATCAAGTATCGTGGTTTTTGCGAAGATTATGGGGTAGAATAGGGAGTTTTAGAAGAATAAAGCGGATGTTGGAATTTTTCACGAGTATACGGATATAGGTATATACGCGAGAGGCTCCTTGGTAGCGAAGCGGTTAAACGGCCCTAAATGTTGTAGGACGAAAATTTACTATTAGCGGTAATAGAAACGCAACGGATGGCACTTTGGGCTGTCAGTGCTTCGCAGCTGACAACGTTCTCGAAAACGCGTGTAATACCGGCTCGCAGAGTCGGCCAAACGGATTTTGTGCCCCGTAGCAACGTGCACGTTTGCATGTTCCACGTGCTAACAATTCGGTCGCGGTTACGATGCTATTTAACTGCTCCACCGTTCTGATTACTCCCCCGTGCCTCTGGGCACAGGCGAATCAGGATTTAACGCGATGATCAGTCCTCGAAATGATCGTTCGCGCGTATCGATCTCAAAACCGCCTACGGTTGTACGGGGAATCGAGATAACTGTGACGTTTGTTCTTCGGTTTACCATTATACAAGTCTCTATCGCGTCGAGCGTAATCGTGTAAGCGGCAGTTCACCGAAAACGAGCACATTTTGCCGGATACTCGCTCCCTGTGACGAGGGAAAGATGTCCTTCGAGCGTTTAAGCTGCTAATTCTCATCGCTTGAGTTTCGATCTTATATGCCAGATTTTTAGGCTTTGGTTTGTTCGCAAAGGAGGAATGTGCACGATGTGCACTGCGCATGTATACTAAATGTGAATGATTAGTAAATACGCGAATGATGTATAGAGAATTAATAGATCACTGTATAAAAGATATTGTTTTGAATTTTAATTCGATCTCGTTATATGTTGATTGAAATACTTTTAATTTAGATAACATTATATATGCACGTCCCATGATATTCATGGTTTAACTGTTGAGCTTCGGTTTTTGCTCGATAAGATGTAAATGATCGATTTCTCGAACCTCGTGACAAGGTTTTGTAATAAATTTAACTCGAAAACCGATTGGAGTATAAATGCAATCCGGTAAAAAGCGTGATTTTGATTTTCGTCGGCGTTTCCTGATAGTGGTGTAAATGCGGAAAATTTACCATATAGATAAGATAAAATTTTCCGCGCACTCGAGACGAAGGGATAGGATACGGGACGGAGAGGTGCAGCAATAAAGGCGAGTGTGTTTATTTAGGCTCTTCACTTCACTCTACTCTATCTCCATTTGCCTTTTACTTGCCACCTCTTCTGCACACGTGTCCCACCAGCTTCCATCTAGACCTCCAATCTTTCGGTTACCTCGCATTTTCGTTCTTCATCATCGATCGTTTTCTCGTGAAATTTGCAATTGCTCGTTCTATTACCGTGGATAAAGCAATGGACGAACAACAGCTTTATTAAATAATCGATCATTTGATTATCTTTCGCATTAAGACATTTTTGGCTGTATAACAAATTGTCGATCAACATTTTTTTCACTTACACTTATGTCTGTAGTATATCGGCCACTTGATTAATACTTTATAGAAGTACAATAATATCAAGCAAGTAAAATGGCAAATAAATTACGTGGCCAAACAAAAGGCCAGATTTATCGGTCAATTTATTATAAAATCCACGTATTAAACTAATAATAAAATTGGGTACTGGCAAACGGTTCGAAGATTTCACCACAGTGTCACCTTCGTCGAAAGTACTCTTTCAGTTGTAGCAAGCCGAGACCAGCATTTATTTTCTACCCTTGACTCTCGAGGGTGACGAGTCTCCCTTCTCGCCTCCACACGCTAAAATATTCCTCTCGAGGGAAACTACGAAGTTTCTGAGGATTCGTGATTTTTGACCATCCATGACGCGTGTCAGTCCCTTAAAAACAGTTTACTATACTCGGCGCTTTCCCACGTTCGACGTGGAATACAAAGACAATCTACGATACTTTCCTCCACACTTTTCGATGATCCGTGAACATAATTAAATAATTAACAATAATTTTTTATTTCTAAATTATAATTTTTAGAAACTCGCATTTTCGTATATTTCGAAAAGAATTAAGTTATCTGCATAGAAATTCTGCTCCGCACGCTTCTCGATATTCAAGAATCGAAACGCGGCCGAGGTATCGAGATGCTTCGCTCCAGCGAGGAAGGAAGTGAAATATTATCATTGTTCTTTGAGAATTGGCGAAAAGCTGCTGATGTCATTTCCGCGATGGGCTCACGTATAACAGGCCGTGACGTGATTTGCTTATTGGCTCGCCGGTAATAAATGAGAACCCCGTGAAACGCGTGAAGAGCGAGATGAGTCTGGAGACCCCCCACCGAATTCCCATCGCTGTGGGATGCTCGACAATGCGCAGTGCCAAAGAGGCAGGTAAAGGGAGCAAAAAATCCTCGGATCCGGGGAAAAAGACGGAGGAGCATAACCAAGTATGCAGGACTACCGGCTTTCTCCAAAGATCCCGATCGTTTTGTTTAACCAACCGACCAATTCACAAAAAGGCCAAGAGAATCTTAGACCTCTTACCTCAAAATCATCGACGCAAATACCGAGAGTCAATCCAACCGAGGAAATAGAACAGTACTCTTATTGTTCATATACAAATTAATACGACAAGAGTTAAAAATAAATCATACTTCGAGCAGTTTTTACAGTACAACTTGATACAGAAAACGAGATTATTCTTCCATCCCTTTACTTGTCAAAAGAATATCTAGCACCATTGCTCTTTTTTCCCTAAATCTCAAAGATCCTCCTCAATAATCCTCTTCGCCCTCGCAAGAAATAATAAAGCAGCATCAGCGCGCTTCCTACTTAAAATTCCCAACTTTCCAAAACGCACTTCTAGGCTTGCGTGCCAACCGAGGATTCCTCGGGTTCGGAAATGATCCTTTATATCGGACGCTCTGAAAGCACGGTCGCTGGAATATTTTTAGCACCCTTTTTCGCCGGGCGGCAGTAAATTGCGCCGAGTTCGGAATGTTGCGAGTTCCCATCGGTTTAAGGACGCCAGAAGACGTGGAAGGATGAAGAAGTAGTTAGAGGACGAGGAGGCGGGGGCAGGAGGGGTCGAGGAGCGGCGAGGAGGAGGGGTGAGGGAGGGGGGAGGGGCTGGAGTGCCGCTTTTGGGAAAAAACTCAAAGCCAGCCGGTAACGTAATCGATACGTCTCGAATGTTTTTACGTGATTCCGAGTTATTGAATGGTTTGGGCCCGATATGACTGAGTCATCGTACGGCCCCAACAGAAAACTCATCTCTCTCTCTCTCTCTCTCTCTCGGCCTGTTCTTGCCCGTTAGAATCGGCCGGTCGTTAAGGCCTCCGTATTTTTCCCGCTTATCTTTTTTCATCTTATCATTTTCGATTACGTGTTTTACGCGGCACTTTCTTCTCTGCAGGAAACATAGAAGAAAGTAATTTAGTTCTTCGCGCTATGAATAGTGCGGTGGGAGGCTCGAAAGGTTCATGATTCTGTGCGAATGTTTGTATTTCAATTGGAGAATAAAGTGGTCTGTACGAGCATTAAAAAATTTTTTTAATGCTCGTATAGACCACTTTATTCTCCAATTATCATATGCTATCGAGCAAGCAGTAAGGAGTCAGTATGTATCAATGTTTATATTTCATTTGCGCGACTACAATCCCGCGGTTTTAATATATATATATATATTTTCATGCATCACGTTTAGCTGCTCTGATGCAAATGTGTTTGAGAGAAAAAATGAACGCTTCTTGCCGAATTACCACGTAGATTCTTGTTAAACGATTCACAGTTGCATCCATATATAACGCGAAGCAATACCCGTTCCTACATGCCCGACACGGTTGCACGGCAAAGTGCCCATTGTTTGCGACTCGAACTTCCCAAGAGAATAATTAAACGTTCGTAGTTAGTCCCAGCTAATAATCCAATAGCTTTCCATAAATAATTTATGATCGATCGATGTACTACGCTGTTGCCGATCGCGTGTCATTTGCAACTCGGTGTTCTCTCGTTGCTTCGATCGTATCGCGCTATTATCGATTACTTATTAAATATATATATATATATATATATATACGTGTATTACAAATGTGTGTGCGTGCGTGTGTACAAATATACATATAAATATATACAAAAATATATATACAAATAAAAACACAGGTTTATGATTAAAAATCGTACATTTTTTATCGATTCATTAAGTATACAATGTAGGATTACGTGTGGAATAGCATATCGAGTAAATGGCCTCCACGACATTACTGGATTTTCGTTGCAATTCTCAAATCTTGCGCGAATTTAGGAAAGCCTTTTATAAATTGCTCGACGCGCTCTTCGATATTCTCGTTATCGTTTTCGGCCTATCCTCGTTACCTTTGATCATACCTGTCCCAATAATCGCGATGTTCTTCGATCCTTCGACGATATGATCGAACGATCAACGCCCGTAATTAGATATGGCGTGATTATTCCTGTATACGGAGAAGAATGTGTAAATTCACGGTAACCGGCCAATGATCGAGGAACGAGGAGCGACCTGGCCTCAGGGTAGATAGGCGTGCATTATATTCTCAGGAATGAGATCATCGTTCACACTCCGGATGACCAAATCTCATTTTCCACTCCCCCAATAAGTCACGGTACGTTTAGCATTCTCCGCAGTTATTTTTGTATTTCTTGCTCCCGGAATCTCAACATCACGCCGCGTCCACCGGGCTCCCTACTTCTGCCAGGTCCATTCAACGCGCTCCACACTCGTATACCCGCAGGACTCTCTCCATCATCGGGATAGGATTTAATTTAGTAGAAACACTTATGAGCTACTTGTAACCGCAGTGGTTCTCAACGAGGAATGCGACGTCCTCGGTTGGATTAAAACCATTGGAACGGAAGCGTGAATAACGCTCTTCGAAAAGGCGGAACAGTGGGAAAAGGAGCCTGGATATACTTACAGGATACGTAGATATGGAAATTCTCACTCAAATATTTGTCCTTTTATTTTAGCACCGTTTATTCTTCGTTTCGCATTAGATATACGATATTAGATATTTATTTCATATAGATAATATCCTTTTGGACGTATGAAAATATCGAGGCAGTTGGATTCGTTAGCGTATATTTAATTCCGTGTCACACATCGATAATTAAGGAGGACGCGTTAAGAAAAAATTCAACAATATTCTTTATAATCTCCAAAGATACAAATTACTTCCGTTACTTCCTTTATCCAAAACCACGAAATAATATCTCACATCGGATGCGGAAAATTAGTTCGTTATTTGCATCAATAGTTTGACCAACGATGGTACGAAGAATCCTTTGATCATTATTCTCTTATATTTTATATATATCTAACGCCTTTTTCCCTTCCTTCGGCCCACAGAAGAACCACTGTAAAGTGTCCACCGGTTATCAACGCAGGAGATCTTCTTCGAGGTGCGTTCGCCCTTCCTGGCTGGCAAAGAGACCACGAAAAAAGGAGGCCGATCAGCATCTCGGCCGGGATGCCGACCGCAGGAATTAATGCAATAAATGTGACGACCTTAAGACACGTAGGCAAGTATAGTTCGGTGTTCGTAGTTTAACGATGGGGTCGGTGCTAACTCGTGGCCATTTGTTTGCGCGACATCGCGTCGGATTCGTTACAAGCCTCTCGATGGCGGGCTGCATCTCATAAATCCCTCAGCCCACCGATGTAATTTGACGTGACAAATGGCAGATGTATCGATAGCGGCGCGTCGGCGCGTTTAAAATATTACTCGGCCCAAAACCCTTCATTCTTGGTTAATATAGAACGTAGGAGCGGTCAGCTGGATCCGGCTGGCCCTCGGGATTTTTCTGGCAATATCCCGGGACCCCTGAAGAAATGTCCTCTAAGATTTCATTGCTAGTTCCACGGAACAACGTCGGTGGTCGAAGGTCCGTCGACTTTTTATGCGTAACGTTGCTCCTTAGATCTGCTGCGATTTACCGCTTCTATTCGTAGCCGAAGAGTAAATTCCTGTCGCGTATGAATCACGGGTACACCTTCGATGCAAAGGGATTTTACGAATATGGATTCGTGTACCTTCACCTTGAAGTAAGTGTTCTTATATGTTTGATATAGGAAATCTTTATGTCGAAGAATGGAAAAATCATGCTTGAGCTCTTCATTCATATTTATCCATCTGGTTAAATGTTTTGTATAATAATGTAGGTATATAAGACGGTACTTAGTTTCACGGTCTGTGTGATAATTCAATGATGGATATATCCCACTCGCGATTTACGATCGATCTACAATTGTCCTCTTTCTCTGATTCTGTGCAACCCGTTCAGGATGTTAGACGACTTCTTGCTTCGACATCGTCTAATTGCCAGCGATGTCACGCTGCGTCGGGATGCAATATGAGTGAATTAATTTCCTTCGTGTAACGATAGTTTATTCGACGAGCCACGTCGCGTTTACTTCGGAAGGGACGCTTTAACAACGATGGAATACCGGTTAAGGATTGCTATTTACTTATTAAATTCGAGGAGTTAAACTCCTCAATTCCTGGAAACGGATTCCTCGTAACATTGCTCGCTACGATTCCGCGGAAGCTCTGTACCCAATTTTAATTAAACTTGGTAGAAAACTCCTTTTTGAACTCGAAGATATACCAATCGGAACTCTTCGCCTATTTATCCGTTTACAGAGTTTCGATACGCTCGATTTATATTACCCGAGACGTGCTCGAACCGAATATTAAATCAGAAAGGGCAATTCTCCTTTACACGCTTGAGTCTATCGTACAGTTTAAATTATTCATCAAACACTACGTTAATCAATAAACGTTTTATCCTTATAATGCGTTTATCGTACTCTCATTGATTATTCTACAATTTGTGAAAATAAGAATAAAGTAGTGTATATATCGATACTAAATTACTCCCCGCTTATAATGCTAAAAAAATTACATTTACAATACGTAATTGATTATTCATCAATTGGACCGTTTATTTTGAAAGTGGTGTAAGTCCATTTCCTCTTGTTTCGAGAAAATTAAAGGTTAGCATATTAAAAAATATAATATAATATATAATTAATATAATAAAATATATGTTACTATATATTATTAATATTAAGTATGAAGTATTCATACTTTTCATCTCTCGCGAAGAAGTACAGAGATCGAAACAGTAAGCAGGGCCTCCCCATTAGTCCCCTTAAACTTCAATATCATAATTACAAGAAAAAATGCTTTAGGGCCAATTCTCGTAACACAATTTTACTCGATGCACGATAGAAGTTCTGATTTCCCTAATGCTTCGCCAGAGACGCCAGGGAAGAGATGAGTACCGCTGATCGGGTAAAGCAGAAGCTGATGCTGGCGAAAAAGGAGGCGGAGGTGGGCATCGATGGCTGAACCCTGGTAGCTGTTTTGACACGAATATGGGCTTCTTTCGCGATTTCGATCCGCTCGTTACGTCGAGCGAGTAGGTCGGATTACCCGTGACCGACACCTGGAGGAATGCCTCGGCTTCAAGGACGCCGAACAACGGATATGCGCATAGTCATCATCGATTCCTCACCGAGCGTTGATTCTCCCTCAGTTTTTCTTCTTCCTTTTCTTACCGCCCTTCGAGCCGGTTCTTCGTCACTCCGCCAAACTGTTAAGAAGGATCGAAAACCGATTAGATACAGGCCAGCAAGGCGCGATGATTTCGGTCGAAGTCGAACCCGAGAGCTAAGGCGATCGTCCTCGTAAAGCTCGAGGCACGTTCCTCCTTGCAAACTTTGTTCGCTAGAATTCGCGAGCGCTTGACGAAGAACGTGGGTCGAGACGTCTCATCGAGGTATTTATAAGGAGTACTGTGAAGTCGGGTATTGTGTATCTCGCTACTGATCGGTGCGTCGATTCGATCGAATGTCCCTTTGATTCTTTACAAGTCTCGTTCATGATTCTCTGTGTAGAGAATAAAGTATAGAGAATACGTATTCTGGCTTTTGTATAATACGGAAGTGCACTTTATATTTCTCAATCTCCTCAGAGTAAGAAACGAGGATAATTCGAACATCGTCATAAAATGCGATCGAGTTAGCTCCCCCTCCTTCACGCTATTCTTCTCGTACTTCTTTCCTTCGAGCGTCTCCAATTTCAAGCGAGAAGTAATTTTGATAGAAAAGAGGTTTATAATTAAAAATAGCACGTTTTTTACCGATTCATAAGGTATACAGTGTAGGGTTATGTATAGAGTACCATATGTGCTATCGAGCCTCCACGGTTCTTCTCGCACATACGCGCTCTTTAATTGAAATTTTCAAATCTCGCCTGATTCTTTTAAACGATTTACATTTTCAAACCCAAAAACACTACGGATATTCTCTAAAAATCGCGCTTCCATCAAAGTACCATCTTTCAAGGTAATAATCTCGTACTTCCTCCCACGTGCCTTCTGTCTCCCTTCCTCGAAGCAGCAAGTCCCGCGTTTCAAACAACTCGTCCCACACATTCGCTCCGTTGTTTCCGAATTCGCGGTGCGTCGCGAACTCGCATTTATCAGGTGCGAGGTTTGATCCGGCGGGCAACCAGAGACGCAACGTCGCATCCGAACGAAAGAGCGCTCGTCGAGGCGTGGGCGTATCGATATTGGTGGGACAGGAGGCGCGCAGCCGTGCGGGGCGATCGGGAGTCAAAAGAGCAACCGGCGATACCGGATCCACGCCAATATACCGAATCGTACACCGCGGGCATAATGCTGGTGTAATAGAGTTACACGTGGTCGTATAGCTGTGCGTGTGTATTAGGTAGCCAGCGTTATTGAATCGCGGAGCATTGAACAAGTGCGACGGAGCCTGTCGTACCCACGTTGTAGCATCCGGTTTCCCTCGCCTCACGGTTCCGCCAGGCTCGGCCCAACCTGGCTTCCTTCTCAGAACGCGATTCGAGAGTGTGGCGTTTTCGGTTGTGAAGTTTTCAGACGAATTCGATAAGGTTTGGTGTGGTTTTGATAAGCTATACCACTTTGGGATTTTAATCGATTTAAGGTTATGCATTGACATCGCGACAATGCGCGATCATGGATGCCTTTGAAACGATTTCTGCGCATGCGCAACTTATTACATATACCAGACATGTGTAGAAATCCTAAATCACTAAGATCCTTCGATACAAGGTATACTCTAAATCCTTAATAAATCCTAGATGTGGAATCAAATAATCCCATCGAGCGACACCCAAAATAAAATACACTCCTTGTCTCAGCAACTCCACGAAATATAATTTCCTCGTTCATCAATAACAAAATTCAAAATACAACGCGGAAAAAGCGCGCCACCCAATACCCCTCCTCGCCTCGACTTTGGCAGCGGATCAGGCCTTCGCCCTCTGCCTCCTCGATCGTCCATCGTTCCGCCTACAGCGCTGCTCGCGGGTTCCGAATTGCGACGGTCACGAACCAGGAAGTGCAAAGCGTTGCCCCTCTCATTAGCCGGTGGCGGAGGTCAGGGCGTTCGGTGAATATTTCCAGGGTGCTCCAGCGGCTCGAGCCGTTAACGACATGACGATCCTGAAGAAGAGTCCTCGAGGGATTAGGCCCGTTCGAGCAAATGCATGATTGGTAGTCGATGCCGTCGGAGGAGCAGTCTTCGGCGAGATACTTGTGGTCTGGCTCGGTGGATTGGAGAGGTTCCGGTTGATCGGATTGCCGATTACCGAGGGGGACGAGAAGAGAGGGCCGTAGGAGGGGCGGAGGGTGAGGAGGCACGGCTCGATGGCAGGAACGGGTACGCGTACCGAGGACCGAGGGAGAGACGGAGGGGACGGTGAAGATCACTTCCGCTCCACGAAGCGCACTAGAACACTCCGCAGTACGTCTCTTCCGTTGATTCGTTAATAGTCCGGCGAGCGCATTGTTCACGCTACGCCGGACTAAACGGCGGTCACCTCGAGCACCGGAGTCGACTGTTGGGGAAAAATGATAAAGGATTCGAGAGAGTCGAGAGCGGTTCGTTCCCTGGCTGGACTTTTGGCGGCCACCGCCAAGGTGGTTTGAACCAACGTGGAGGTTATTTTTCTGGTTAGAACGACGGGATGAGGGATTCGAAATTTGAGAAGGGTGTCTTGATTTTTCTTACTTCTATATCTTTTTCTTACTGTAAGGGGATTTGGATTTTTTTCTTCGAAGCGTGTATTGTATATACATCGCATTTCCCCAATCATAATTACCCATAAGCATACGTTTTACATTATAGTACTCATAATATATTATACGGGTGTACGTTTGATCGTGAAGGAATGATTTGTTCATCGTTAATAATATCCATTTCGATGAAGATTATCTCCAATGCTAATAGATCCTGTTTAAACATCCGTAATCTCCGTACAGGGTCGACTCTAGAATGCAACGGGAGGTAAAAAAACGATCGGGGAATCGAGCAAAACTTCCGATCCCAGCTTCCCTCGAAGATATGATATCTCATCCTCGCTCCGGTAGAATTGGCGCATTAATAATCGTAACGAGGATGGAGAGCATCGATTCGCGATTCGGCCCTTATCAAGGGTCTGGGCGATGCGCTCCAATTATCGGTCCCTCCCAAGCAGCGCGCGCGCATGCGCAGAGCCGGCCGGCAGCAGGCGCGAGGGACCCTTTGATTCACTGTCTGAACAAGCAAATCCCGACAACAAAGCGAAAAGTAAGGAGGTACGAAGACTCTCTCCTATGCTATATAAAGTCGTTCACCCCGATTCAGACAATCTAGTGTCTGCGCGCGGCTGCCGGCTAACCCGGGAGTGATCCGTGATTGTATTAATATCACAACACGCCCCGGTACGTATTTATACGTCTTTTATCTCTCTCGCGGCCGTCGCGAGCTCCATCCTCGCGCCGTGGATTTATGCGATCATCGGTGCGCGCCTCCTCGCCCGGCCGTCTCCTCGCACCGGCCCGGAACGCGCACTTCTGCCGCCAGAAAAGACGCTGCTGACCTCCGTCTACCGAGCCGCTTCGTCGGTCCTTTGACTCTTTGGGGTTAGATGTGGGTTAAAAACCCTCTCGGCTTTTTATGCACGGTGGGATGTGCTTTGGTATCTCTGGAGATGGGATATGCGGAGTAACTCAAGAGGCTGAAGTTACTCAAGGTCGCGCGGTTTAATATCTCGTTTAAAGTTTTTCGTTGCGTTCGCGATACCATGGAGTAAATGCTTAAAGTAGTGATAATGAAAATTGATACGAGTCATGGCGTTTTGGTACATTGTTGAGACTGTTGGGATAATATTGACGAATTGTGCGTGGTGAAGTAAATCTTTGCTTCGGTACGTTCGTTGTAGGGAGATTTTCAGATGACTTCGCGCACGGATCGTCCATGCTGTTGCGTTACTTCTGGGCGCGTGGGAAAATGAGTTATGTTTGTAGGATAGATATATGGTAATTGGTGGGAGGGAACGTGGTGAGAATGGTGAAGTGGGAAAAGAAAGGAGTAATGAGTAGTTTGGTACGTGAAAAAAATAATTATGCGCCAGGTGATTGTATTCTAAAATATGATGGACTTTTTATTCGCACGAAATATTGCGCTGTTCAGCGCGATAAGTTCTGATCATCTGGGCGTACCGATTTCTAATTAAATTTTAACCGAGATTTATGGATATTCATATATATATAAGAGTAGCAAATATTTACGTTACAGAGGTGATTTTTTAAAATTAAAAATCATAAAAACTGCATCTCAAATATACTCGATAATTAGACGACTCTGAAAGGCTGATAAACGAGTCAGTAACGAGCGTGTATAAATGGAGCAAAATAAAGAACTTTCGACCGATTTAAAAAGCGTCGCCGCATAAGTCTTTTATCCTCCCGCAGCACCTCGTTTCATCAAAAATAGAAGCGCCTGCATTTGGTCCCGATGAACCTCCAAATGGCGTGCGATAGGTTTAATTTAAATCGACTCTTTGCAACGAGTCAGAGGCGGTATTTCGGTCGAAGTATCGGCGGCGATACATCGTTGCATTGAGCTCGACCCGATTTTTGCGAGATGCACATTCCGCCGGTCGTTCGACAAAGCAACGAGGAAAAAGAGCCGCGCGCGTCAATTTCTCCCTGGCCGTCGCCAATACGAATCGCTAGTTTTATACACGCTGTATTACTTTGCGCGGCGAGTATGCTAATTTGGATTTCTCTTTGTGCAATAGAATGCATCGGCTTAAATCATCCGCCGCCGGTGTTTAAACTACCGCCGTTGGCAGATAGCCCAACTCGGGGTTTATTCAGCTTGGAACGCATCTTCGATGCTACATCGATGTCAAGAAGCCGTATATTTTTTAACGGTTCTCATTCGTTTTTTTGCTGACCGCTGGTCACCTTAGCGATTCACACGTTAACTTGACAAAATTCGGAAGGCCGATCGAGCGGGAAGAAATGTCGATTACGAATTCAAGAATATTGGCTTCACGTCATCTCGAAGCATTTTAGGGGAATCATTTCTATTTAACTTCACTCCAGCTATACTATCTTCAAAACACTTACCAATTTTTATATAAAAGCGTAGTATTTAAGCTTTACATTATATATTAATAAATCATAAAATCCTGCAGCTACAAATCTTAATCATAAATTCTAAACAATATATCGTCCATAAGTTCAAATCGTAGATCGATGCATAGATCGCTTCTGCGCATGCGCGTGAAATATTTACCCAGAATCCACGATCCTCCGCCATCTCCAAATCCCTCATCAACGTACCTTCGACCATCGGAATTTCCACCTAAAACTCGATCATCGATGTGTCATCCTTCGACCAACGATCGCTTGCGGGAAACGACTCTCGCGAGGTTGTAGACGAGCGTCTCGAAAGCGCCGGGGGTTACCCTCTCTGCGTGTGCAACGGCCGAAAAGAGGAGAGGCGCTCTTCCTCTCTCTCGAAAGAGGAAAAGAAAGAGAGCGAAATAGAGAGAGAGGGAGTGAGAGAGTGAGTAAGAGAGGGACGGGGATAGACGAGCGCGCGGTGTCACGGTAAAGGAAGGGGGAGGTTGGAGGAGAGAGAAAAAGCAGAGGCTAAAGTGACTTTTGAACGAGTTCCACTCACTCGCTCGGCTGCTACGCATATTGTTCTATTTATGTAACCATTGTTCATCCATCGTTTGGGATAAATTTAGATGGGCGGACGGAGTGCGCCGCGGCGGCCTCACTCGCTCGGTCGACGGAATGCCGGGTCGACTTCTTAAACGCTTCTTCTCCCCGACTTCGATCCCTCACTCTTTCTAGCTGGCACCCTCTCTTCTCGGCCTGCCCCTGCGCGTGCTATTAATGATACCGATTAATTTAGAACTATTGGGTTTCCCAATTAGCCAATCGGAGGACGCGATATGCTCCTACCCGCGGGGGGAAGGAATGCCTGTCCGCTTTCCGCGGCTTTCCACCCGGCCAAACATGGGCAGAATTCGGGAGAAAAAGCGGCCGGCCCTCCTCCTCCTCTGGAATATTCCCTCGAGCTCGACTTTGTCCACTTTTTCACTCTTCGAAAGCTCACCTCGAGATCGATCGCGCCCGCATTTCTTTTAACTCGCGCCGGGACCCTTGGATGGGGGCCTCGTATGAGTACGATTTGGGATTAGTTTTGTTTCGAAGATCGGCGGACTGTCCTGCGGAGTTTGACTCGTCGGACGGATGGATTTTCGAAGTGGCGAATTTTGGAGGAGGAGGCGTCGAGAAGATGCCACTTTCTGAAATTTTCTTTCGTGGCTGCGATTGTTATCTTGTTGTCCGTACGCGAGGTGTTCGATATATAATTAGGATGCTCTATGTAGCTATTTCTGAGCTAGCAAATGTGATCATTTTTATATAAATGACGTATATGGATAAGGGATTATCAGTGCCATCGTCTATCAACATTCTCAACCATTTTCTTCTTAAATTTTGTATACATCATGGTAGTCTTTGACTCTCGAGCAAACGTTTAAGAGCACAGGGTCGCTCTTCCTGTCCCTTTGGCGGTCAGGCATAGGCGGATTCGGGGTGGAAAGGATACCGATGTTGGCCTCCAAGTCCAATTTTCTCTCGACCTCGAATTTACCCGCGCCCGTGTCGCGAGTTCTTCCATCTGGCGCTCCGGCGTGTCTCTTCCCGAAGTCCCGCTCGTCGAGCGGACAGATCGTCGAGAGGACGAACGAGAGAGCCGGTGACTAAGAATGACGTCCGCGAGCCAGTGCTTTGCTCGAGATTCGCCTCACCGTTCTCAACCGCCCGCGGTCTTAATTACTTCTCCGCCTGGTCTTGCACCAGCTGGTGCGACACCCCTACTGGGCCAAACTCCTCTTAAGTTATGCGGATTTAAAAAACACCGCTCAATGAAGTTCCACGCGATGATGAAGCTGCGGTTTACTGCGGCTCTTAGTGAAATCGTTCTTCGCCTACGAAACACGGCCGTAAAGTAAAGCGATATATATTTTTGATGTCCCATATTGAATAAAAGTCATGTGTATATGAATTTAAATATTCATAGATAGCAATTAGAAAATGGAAAAAGGGGTTTGAATAAAATAGTAATCGATTTCTAAGCCGTTTTAATTTAACTGATATTCAGATTTTGGGGAAAACGATTTTTCTAAGTTCACGCAGTACCAGTGTGCCATGGAACACCAGTTGAAAGTCCCCGTATTAATTAAATCCTTATATTATAATTATAATCATAATTAAATCCTGCCTTGGCATACATTCTACAGGATTGTGGTGTTGCGTGAGAAATCATCCAAGAATATTTTCACCTTTGCACTTTACCATGTTCGAGGGGCGTGTGGAAAAATGATTTCACGAAACTGAACTGCGCGTCCCAGCGTGTAATAAATTAATGAAATATACATATACGAGTACCTACTAAAATGAAAACGTCGACTCGGAATTTTTTTTTTGCAAACTTAGCCTTTCCCTTGCTGCAGATCTTCCTCGAGCTTATTTCGATAATGAGCGAAACCTTCGGGGATTATCGAGTACCAAGGCTGTTTGCGTAAAGAGCTTATTTATTTGTGTCTGAGGCGAAGGCTTACGCTGACCTCGATTATTCCAGTGCGAACATATCTCGCTCTATTCTGCGTGCCTGCTATACAATGTTCCGTATCGCCTAGAATCGTTGATACACGGCACCTCTCGACAGGATCTATACTTGGACAGAGTTCGAGGAAGAAGGATGTGCGCATACGCTCGTATTCGAGTTCGTTGAACGATACTTTCCGCAGTTGTTCGCGAATCGGCAATGCCTTTGGCCCGCCGAAAATTCCCGAGCCTTTGTCCGGACTTATTTTCGCAAAATTCCCAAGCGGGATGCATCAACGGTTACGTTTCTTCGGAACTGGCCACCGTGAAGCAGAATTTGAGTCTCGATTTCGGGGATGAGGATTACGGTACGTAAACATCCTCGAGACCAAGGAGTTATATACGAGAAGTTACATTTCGAGTTCAGTTTTTAACATTTTACGCAACAACTTACATTCTTGGAAATAATAACGCGCGCAGTTGGAAATCAGACGATTTATTTGCTACGTAGGAGCAATTGATAGAGTATATTTACAAAACGTTATATACTTGATAGTATCATCGATTCTATAATGCGTATGCATTAAAAAGAATCCACGAATAATGCATAAAAAATGTGTGCAAGCGTAAAATAGCACGTCAGTTCTGGAGAAATATTTAACTCACGAGGCAAAAAGGCCAGAAAGGGATCGACGATACTCTACGGAGGACATTAAAGTACTTTTGAGCGATCGTGAATATCGATCGCCTTCGATCACGAATCGCACGGTGGTTCGTCCATGAATGCGCGCCATGGCGCAATCGGTTTTATTAAAAGACAGGTTCGATAGGATCGACACCGATTTAGAAGCGCGTCGGATCCGTTTAAGAAAGTAGGAAGTCCATAGAGGCACCGATCAAATTTCTACTTTCTTACTACCGTATTTCATCCCAGTGTCTGCCAAGTCTTATGCGCGGCGATCGTGCCAAATACCTTCGTTCCATCTATCTCTTCCTGGCAGACCGCATGCAGATCTACATTATTTTTATCTGGTCATTCACAGTCCCTTTTCAAAACGAAAGCTCGATTCCCCGTAAGCCCGTAAGGCGTTAGGTGCCGGAATTCCGGGGCATTATTAATCCGACGGCCAGGCCGGGTTCAGATTTGCATTAATCTTTGTCAATTAGGCAGAGGGCACTCGCGTTGGATTTAAGTAGAGAAATATATTTCTGTACTGACCCAAATGCGTATGATGTATACGCGAGGAAAGCGACGAGCGTTCGGGACACTTTCCACGATCATTTTTCGACGATCCGTTCTACCTTTTCGACTTGCCACTTGAATTTCTGACGGACTTTAGTTTGCAATTTGTAATCACGGTATATTCCATTTGCAATATGTAATTCTATATACTCACCATCCTGATCTTTACAATTTTTCATAATTAATTTAATTTCAATTTGCATCCCACGCAAAGCAGACGATTTAGCGGACTCTATGAATCCAAGCCAAGCTCCATAAAACCAGATGGAGAATTTACTCGTCATCATAAGGTTAAATTCTCACCTATGGATAGAAAAAAAATAGAAAAAGAATGACAACTGGAGAGCTTAGGAGAAAGCTTTACAATTCTTACGAATCTAGGACCTGCCGGATGTTTTTCTCGCATAAACCCGCTGTTCGCCAATTTAGCGGGCAAATGATTAATTTGCATCGCCGAATGGTCGCGCGTATGCGCGATGGAACAAAGCTATAATTATTAGTGCGCGCCGTCTCCGCACTTACCGTGCTCATTTATAAGGGGCACGCCTAACTTTCTCCCCTTGCTCCTGCCCCGTCCGCTCCCCCATAACTCACTTACACCCTTGCAGCCGCGCGCCACCGATGACACACACCTATCCTGGACTTTCACCGTGATTATGAACTGGTCGCATACCACGAAGATGAAATTCCTTTGTTCCAATCCTCTTTGAGTTCTGCTGCCGTGCCCGGCTAATTTGTCTGGCGCACGTATATATATAGACGCCCTAGGAAGACGTAAGCGCGATTCGTGTAAATTAATGAGCAATCGTATTTAGCCGAAGGAGGGGAACCAGAGTCGGCAAGGACCCTCGCGTCGTTCGATTTTCCCCAACGTCCCTCACGAAACCTTTGGCGATACGATCGATAGAGTTTCCATTTAACATTCTTGCTGCTCGGATTTTCCTCAGAGCTCTACAGTATAGCCCAACTCTTTGTTATATTTCAGGTAAGTCGAATTTTCCTCGGAAAGGTTCGAGTACCGGTTGGATGCCAGGGTCTTTGCAGTTCTCGTGCGATCGACGTTGGATCTTGAAATCTAGAGTGAAAAGCATATAATCAAGGATGTCGGATGATCACGTGCCGATGAAATAACGATTGTATTGGAAGTCCGTGGATTGTATGGATCCATTAAAAACCGTTATCCAATGCCGAGGGTTCGATGCGTCAATGCATCCTCGGGATAATAGTTCCCAATACGCATGAATCGAGCATTAATCAAGCATTTCCTTTGCGCTCTGGCCGATACCGCGCGCCCCCCTAAATTCTTGGGCCACCCTTTTCAACACCCTTCATGCCCCTTTGAGCGCCAAAGGGTTGATCTCCCGTGCCCTTTTCCCTCTGGTCGCGTTATTCCTCGACTCGCCATCGCGAGCGGTCCCGGAGATCGAGGGAAAATTCGGAGAAAATTCGAGGATTCCGCGAGCTTCCGTCGGTGCATGGCCTCGAAGGGCGTGGAACAGGGAGAGGGTTGCAAAGGTACAGGATGTTCGTAAGGGGTAGAGCATAGGTACGCAGGAAGACGAGAGCCACGAAGAATGGCTTCTGGCCGCCATCTCTCGGCGCCACGCCGGACCTCATCGGCCTTTTTACGCGATTCTCGTAAAAAGGCGGGCTTGCGGAACCTAATCATCCCCCTCGAGCGAGGGTAGGCCTGAGGATGCATCGGTTCGAAGGAAGGCCACGGTGGGAAAGCGGGAGGAGCCGCGCTGACTCGATCGCTCGGCTGGCGACTTCGTGCAGTCAGGCCGAAAGCAAAGGCCACAACGATGAAGATCGTAGTTAATCCAACAGAACGTACGTGTTTGCAGAGTACAGGAATGTTAATCTGTATCGCTCACAAGATTAGTGTTTGTATATATCTTATGGAAGTTTTTGGAAATTATTTTATTCAGCAATACGGCAAGAATTCCTTGACATTTAAAATAGACATTGTATTTTGTTTGTAACTTGGAAATGGTGTTACTGTACATATATTTTAAATTGGCAATAATGTTTAGCAAGATAAAGGAAGACGGAGAAGTGAAGTAAATAGGTATATATAATCGTCTGTATATTAAATAGAATTTTCTCGAAAACGCGTTATTATGAATTGGAAGAAATGAAAATTCATCTGAGCTTTTTATTTGTTCTCCAACGTCCTAAAATAATTCTTATTAAAAAAAAATACATATATATATTTCTGAATTTTCGAGGAAGCCTCTCTCGTGAAATATAATGCCAATATCTGGCGTTAAAAAACGAGGGCCGCGGAATCACGGGGCGTAACAGAGTTTCGTAGACAAGGAGTTCGGGAAAGTACGCCGAAAGGACGATGGCCGTCCTCCCATTCTGGACGATCTTCCAAAGAGAAGACTTCCACGAGTCCTTTTCCGTCCTCTCCCCGAACCAACTCCCACGAGGACCGGCCGCCGTAGGTAGACCAGATTTATGTGCAAAACTCCGTGGCGTCCCCTTCGTCCGAGTTGACGGAGATGCAGGAAACGATCCCCCAGGAGTCTGGAATAAACTTGCTCCTAACGATCGGCGGATCTGCATGGTCACTGTGCCCGCTAAGTCCATCCGGCAAAACGCAGGAATCTGGGAATCAAGGGCTCCCAGAAGGGCCTCTTATCAGAAATTTGGGTGACGTTGCACGATGGTGAATGCGGTTCGAATTTCGGGATGGAATTATCCTCCTTCCAGAATCGCAGGTCATAAATGTTCATGGCATCGATATAGTTATTGGGGCGATATACATTACGGACTGAAAGACGAAGCTTTAAGCCTTCGTGATACTTCAGATAAATGTATTTGTGAAAGAAATATAGGATTATAATGGTGAATTTTTATTTATTTTAAATGTCTCGAGATATGTTCCTTTTGTGCAAGTACCTTGAGAGGCTTAGATTAGGTATAAAGCTTTCGACTTCCCCTCTGTGTTGCTATAAAGTCTTAAACCATTTCAAAGTTTACGATATTCGAATGCTAAAGCTGAAGGAGTATGGATGATATAAAATTTAAGGAAGAAAACATTACATCGAAGGATTAAACCTGGAATATGCAAAAAATTGTAACGATGCCTGCAATATTTCTTACAAATGGTAGATAGCGGTGGTTGGCAATGAATTTCCAGAGGCGCGAACCGAGATCCATAGAGAGCTGGGGAAGCCCCGGTACGCGGCGGAAATCGCGAATATAATTTGATGAGCGCGATGTAGCTGCCGTGGCGTTCGCCGATGAACAAGGTTTCTGTCTTAGAACGTTCAATCATGCAGGAGCCTCGCCAAATAGCTGCCGTCGTCGGTGTGCTTCGTTCTTACATTAGTAAGTATGCCATCCCACCCCGCGGTTGGCCGTTTCTTTTCTCGACGCGCTGAGGAGAACCGCGATTAAATCACGGATTATTGGCCTCCTCTCTCCTTGCTGGAATTATCCTCGACGCACTCGATCGTACGCCAAAATCATCACGGTACAATCTCATATTGTCGTGTGTTTAATAGAAAATGGATAAAAAAATTAGACTCCTTTTTTAGTATTCATCCGAGGGTTACAACGCTATACAGTGAATAGGGATCGTAATTACGCACTTAAAGAATGTTCAAAAAATTCCAAGAATATTTTCCAATTTTTCCACTTTCCGCAAAAAGTGGTTATACTGGATAATCGCACCAATGGTGCTGATGATATTGTCAGAGAATTTGTATATAATAGGAGAGTGATAAAGTAACGGACAGTTACTTGCAGAATTTTTACTCAGCACAGGAATAATTCATTACGAACACGATCTCGTGGTGACGCTTTGATGCCGATGATATCGCTGAATCGATTACTCGTGCGCCTGATCGATTTATGATAAGATGTCGATAAAGCAACGGACAAATTCTGGGGCAATTACTCGAAGAATTTTTGTTCGGCGCCGGAATAACCCGCCGCGGAGATGAGTTCGCGGCAGTGGTCTTCCGACAAGACGGGCAAACCAGAACGTTCGGCCTGAGATTCCGCGCATTCCAGCCGTCGTCCGAACGTAAGTAATTAGTTAATCTCGGTATTATGCAAGCCATTATGTTGCTCGTCCACGCGACGTCGACGGTTTTCCTTCCACTCCGGCACTCCTCGCGACACTTTGGCCACCTTCTCCCCATTTCTTCCCAAGTTTTCTTCCTCCGCACTTTCCACAGCTGTGAAAATAGTCGTTTTGCACGCGACATCGCGCACTCCATACTTTACGGTATTCAAAAGACACGGAAGCAATTTTAATTTCATTCCGTCGAGTATTTTTGTAGGGACGAAGCGCTTTAGGTTATGTTTTGATCCGATCGTCGATCAGAGGCTCGATTCCATAGAATTATACGAACAGATTATTGAGTATAGTCGACGAATTAGACAGCCAAATAAAATGGAAAAATCAGTATAGTCTACTTAGAAGAGGAAAAAATCCATTTATAATCCATTAATACAAAAGCACCTTGTACTCACTCCTCAAAGTCCAGTCAGCTCATCGCCAACCGAGCCTGTACGATGTACAAATTACGAAACCATACTTCCCGCGCTGTCCCAATCATCGCGCTTAAAAGCCCGCAAATCTAACCTCAAAATTCACACGCCCCTCGAGAGGCCTAAATATTCTCCTAGCAGTCAGATACAGCGCGGGACGCGAGAAAACGCTCGAAACGTCCCATTAACTAATTCCACGTCGTTGCAACGGGTTCTTATGCGCTCCTCGACTTTCCACGGGCGCGGAGGGGGGAGATCGAGGAAAATGTGGAAAAAAAATGGGAGAGTTCTGTTAAAGACGAACGTGACAATCGGAGTGCACTGGAAAGCACGGGGTCCTACGCCGTGGCCATCGTTCGAGGCAGACTAATGTTTCCTTAGGCCACTTAACGATTCCACTCGCGGTTCCTAGACGCGTGACCTGGACGGTTCCCACGCACGATGCGGAACACCGTCACACCAAACTGACGTGTCACATACGTGATCATGTTCTAATGCACCGTACGCTCCTCAGAAATTACAATTAGGCGGGCAAACGAGCGGAGGAGGCGCCCCTCGCGCCTCAGCCGGGAAGGACTTTTTGACATTCCGCTTTCTTTCCCCGAGCGCGGCTTAATTTACTGTTATCGATCATACGTGAGCGGCCGGCCGCCATCCGTTTACCTTGGAATGCATTCCGTATACGCGCCGTCGCGACTTCGAAGGAGAACGTTCATCCTCGGCTCGATGCTCAATAAGAGTCTCCTTTAACGCGGCATAATCCTCGAAGTGAAAGCCACGCATCGGGCTGTACTGGAAATGTACTTTATATAATCGCACGTTGGATGATTCGATTTGAGCGCGCAACGAATTCTTCATCCGCCGGTCGTGCGCTGATTAGGATTCGAGGAGCTTGAGTAGGTGGTTAACTCCGAGCGACGAAGGCCGTGAGTCTTGGCTTGGGCATACGAAAAAGGTCTCCCTGCGACCTTGAAGCTCGGTCAGAGGTGGAAATGCATTTTGAGCGAAGAGTGATGTAAGGGAATGAATTTGGTGCGTGTTGAATTTCCTTAGGGTGCTGTTCAATATTACTAGATTGATAGATCAGGGGGTGTGTTGATTGATAGAGGTTAATGTACATAGAATAATACGAAACGTAGGTTATTTGATTATTTATGCTGAATGTATTTGATAGAGACGAAGAACATTATTTTTATCGTTTTAACAGGATTTTGATTATTATTAAATAATCTTGGGGAAAAAAAATTAGGGATTTCTTTGGAGATTTATCTTTTTTTTTGTGATTCACTAAACGTGCTATTTTGTCCATATTTACGAGATCATATGTAAGGATTATAAATCATGATGTTTCTTTTTACGTGACTCGTGATGAATCGTACTTTACTGTGTTAAGTCAACGATGCTCTTCTTAGGTAAAAATAAAAATCGATTACCTCTTCGAAGTGTTAAAAAAAATTTGGCGAGAATGAGAAACAATGTTGTCTTCGATATGCTACGTGAATATAATCGTCGTAAACTCTGAATCACCGACATAGGTTCGACGAAGCAATAAGGCTATTCCCATACTTCGATTTCTCGAATGATCGTGGACTTTCCTTTCCCGCATTACTTCGGTCTCCCGCTCTTCCTTTAATAATACAAAACTTTCTCCAGCACGAAATTTCTCAATTCCGTCGCGTAGCAATCTCCTCACGTCTCGATCCTTTATACATCTTAATGATTTACGTTCCGCTGAAACACGAGAATTATAAACGCACGGGAGAACGTGTGTCCCGATAAGTTCTCATCCGTACTACCGCGGAGGCCCATCTCGAATAGGCTTTCCCAATTTGGTCCCCGTTTCTCGAGAATTACGAGCCATTTCTGAAAAGGGTGCGCACTCGTTTTTCTTGCGGCCGATCTCCTTAAACGTGCAACGGTCAAACCTGTCTCGATTATGGCCACACGAAAAATATCTCACCTCTCGAGCGCCAAAAGACAAATCGAGGACTTGCTCGCCTTATTCGAGGTAATTAAAGATCGTACGAGCAACTTTTAGTTATTAGGGCTGATTAATCGCGCGATTCTCGGAAGATCTCCGAGGTTTTCGATGGTGAAACCGTGGACGCTGCTTAGAGCATATTTGGTACTCATTTTTGCACTCCTCGAACCGCTTTTTAAAAGATTCAACGCTAGTTTACTCGTCCAGGATCGTGCTAGGCAACTTGCCTGATTAGTCATTTCTAGGAAGGCAAGCGTGCATCGTTTATACGCGGCGAGCACTCGCTTCGTCCAGTTTATCGAGACCTCAGTCATGAATCGCCTTGGGGCCTTTGACTCTTGCAAATGGTGGATAAACCGTAGGTTTAGAGCGTTACAGCGGCGGGGCTATGCGCAAACGAAAATATCAACAGGTAGACTAATAAGAAGAAGAGACGATGCTAATAGCGAAGATGCGTTTCACATTTTCAGCTTGACGACATTTACCCAATTTCACGGGTCATCTTTTCAGAGATGAAGAATGCATCAAAAATTACATTTCGATCTTAACAACAGCTTCTACTCGTTATTCTCGAACAATAATTTTCTGAATAACTCCTCGTTGCTCAGACTTTTTTCATTACCCTTTCACCCACCTCTGACACTCGCTCTACTATCGTTCACTAGTCGCACGCTATTTTTCTACAATGATTTACACCTTAGCCGAACATAGCACATCTTTTTTACCTCCAATCTTCTTCACCACATATGTGTCCTGCTGTATTTACGATCTATTCAACCCTGATTAACATTACCTTACAAACAACCAAATCTCATTGGCGAAAAACACAGCCCTGCTAAAAGCGCGTACAACTCCAGGCGTACATTCGTCGAACATCGATGACCCTGGAGTGAGACAAACCCTTACCTCACTTTACCCAAAGTAAGGTAAGCCTGTACCTATATCCAGAGCGAGGTGAAGCAAGGAAGAAGGTGAACGCCGCTTCGAGAGGAACAAGGGACGGGCGTAATGCAAAGGGTGAAAGGCGGTTGGCGATCGTAGGAGAGCCACGAGCGTGAGTCACGCTCCCTCGAAAGGGACGAGCGATTTCCTGGAAGCGGCGCGCTCTCCTCTTCGTCCTCGCGCTTCCTCGCGAGCGGCCACCGCCAGGCCGCTCGCATTTTACGCACCATAATCATATTCATATCTGATTCGAATATCAATGGCCGGAGTGGCCGTGCAGCAGGACAGGCAGAACTGTTGTATTGTTATGCTACGGCATGATGGCCCGCTGGCATTCCGTCATGCTCGCGTTTCCCAGATCGAAATAATGAAATGCGGACATTATAATCGTAAATATAGGGCCAGCCGTGCTGAGCGGGGACCCCGTTAGGAATCCGCCTGGCACCCACCTATTTCAAAAGAGAATCATAATTTATTATTACCGCGGCTGCGCGCCGAATGGCAATTGCGTGCGGGTACCACGCGCTCGGGTTCTTCCAGGAACCAGGTCGAGTTTCGATCGATCTTTGAATACTTACGCGCTCGGCCTCGTCATCCGTCGATGACTGCCTCATCCTCCCCCCTCCTTCTATCCTACCCGTGCTGATCCCACTGTATCTATGGATAAAGTTCGAGGAACTTTATTCACCTTTATTCAGCCTTACCTACTTATACGATGAATTGTCTTCTGATTTCTTTGGGGGTTTGGGATAGTGGATACGTGTCGTGGATTAAAGGGTTATTCTGGGATTGATGGAGACATTTGTGTTGATTATGAGCGTCTCTAGTTTTTTTGTTATAATATAGGTTGAGGAATATATGAGCCGTTCATAAAACGAAAAGTTGAGAAATGCGATGAAATAATGTATATTGATTTTTAAAGTTCCTCTTATAATATAAATTCAAATATGTAATGTAGAATGCATAAATACAGATATAGCTTTCATCTAACAGGATATAAAATTAATAAGAAAGAATAGCCAAAGAAAAATCAAAATGGCTTCTGAAATAAATTACTTATTATTCAATGGCCAAACAAATTTTGTCGTTTAACGGTGTTGATCTTTACTATTGAGGAAAGTTATTATAAATATGAATAGTTATAACTATATCGAGTGCTTTGACGCTTAGATTTAAGATTTTTCAAAAAGTCGAGTTAATCGATGTGTGCGTTGAAACTATTGGCGATGAATGAGAGTCGAGGTTGTCTATC